>JALPQI010000837.1:0-17311 GCA_025490895.1 Thaumatotibia leucotreta | reverse complement strand
TGTGTGTCCATATTTATATGGGGCGACTCTTTGCGCTTTACGAAAAAAGGAAGGTGACGTGAGGCCGATAGCCGTAGGGAGCACATTTCGGCGGCTGGTGGCCAAACTGGGGTGCTGTGCGGTGAAGGGGGAAATGGCGTCGTATCTTCAGCCTCATCAACTGGGTTTTGGGACCCGTTTAGGGTGCGAGGCAGCCATACATGCCGTGCGTACATTTGCGTCAGCTCCAGTGAATGTAGGTAGCGTCATTGTGAAGCTGGATATAAAAAACGCCTTCAACAGCTTGGAAAGGGATGTCTTGTTAAGGGAAGTCATGGATAACATACCAACGCTGTACCCTTTTCTCTTCCAGGTATATCAGTCGCCATCGAATCTCTTTTTTGGCTCAGATCGTATCCTTTCTCAGGTGGGTGCCCAGCAGGGAGATCCTCTTGGTCCACTCACTTTCAGCCTTGCCATCCAGAAGGTCATAGTCGAGCTCAAGTCTCCCCTTAACATCTGGTACCTTGATGATGGAACCATTGGGGGCAGGCCGGAGGAGGTGGAGCAGGACCTGCGCGTGTTGTTGCCGCGTTTAAGGGATTTGGGGTTACAGGTGAATACGGCCAAGTGCGAGTTTTATTCGTGTGGGCCAGCTTCGTGTTCTCTTTTTCCCCCACTTCTTATCCCTCCTGCCGGGCCTCAAAGAGCTGAATCCAAACTCCTTGTGTCTTCTCGGTGCACCCATTTTTGAAGCCGCAGTTCCCGAGGCCCTTCAATCGCGTAAGGAGAACCTTCTGCTCGCAAGTGAGCGTCTTAAATTGGTTCACCCGCATGTAGCGCTGGTTCTGATGCAGAAGTGTTTTGCCATCCCTAAAATAATGTACCTTCTGCGTGCGGCTCCGGTGTGGCTTTTCAAGAACGATATCGGCTCTTTCGACGTTGCAATTAAATCAACGATTGAATCAATTGTCAACGTCTCCCTAAGCAAGGACCAGTGGGCACAGGCGGCTTTGCCGATTCGGTACGGAGGTATTGGGGTCCGGCGGGTGGAGGACGTGTGCTTACCGGCCTTCTTGGCGTCGGTGCATGGGGTGGCAGACCTAGTTGCTAACGTACTTTCATTGGATGGCGACAAGGCGAGCATACCTCATGTGTCGGCTGCTTTGGCGGCGTGGTCGAGTCACAACCCGGGGGCATCAGTTCCTGAGAAGCGGGAGGTCCAGCGTGCTTGGGATGACGTGGCTTGCAAAGCTACTCTGGAACGTCTCGTTGGGCTCGCCTCCGGGACGGACCGTGCAAGGCTCCTGGCGGTATCACAGTCGGAATCAGGGGCGTGGTTACATGCCTTACCTTCTCCTCAACTGGGTACTCTGCTCGATGGCGACTCGTTGCGTGTGGCCGTCGGTCTCCGCTTGGGCTGCGATGTGTGCCATCCGCATACGTGCATCTGTGGTTCCATGGTGGGGGCTGACGGGCATCATGCTTTGGGTTGCCGTCGGTGTAGTGGTAGGCATCCGCGACACCATGCCCTAAACGACATTGTCCAGAGGGCACTTCGAGCAGCAGGCGTTCCATCGGTTCTTGAGCCACCGGGTCTTAGCCGCACTGATGGTAAGCGTCCGGATGGCTTAACGCTGGTGCCGTGGGAGAGGGGGCGGTGTTTGGTGTGGGATGCTACATGTGTCAGCACATTCGCCGCCACCCATATCGGTCGTACATCTCGCGTGGCCGGAGCCGCTGCCGAGACTCAAGCCGCGGTGAAGCGGCAGAAGTACGCGCCCTTGGGACCCGGCTACATATTCGTGCCATTAGCGGTGGAGACAGCGGGCTGTTGGGGTGGAGATGCGAAACAGTTTGTGCAGGACATTGGTCGCCGGCTCAGACTAAAGGGAGAGGATCCCCGCTCTGAGTCGTTTCTGGTGCAAAGGTTATCCCTGGCTATCCAACGTGGAAATGCTGCCAGCGTTATGGGTACTTTTGCACCGGAAACGGCAAGGGACGGGGTTGTAATGTGATAAGCTGTGTATGTATATTGTATTGTATGTAAATTTAATTTTAGTAATTTGTGTTGGTTCTAAGTTGTAATTTTTGTATTTTTTTAAATTGTTTTGTAATTAAATTTTGATAAATAAACATATTATAAGTAAAAAAAAAATAAATAAATAAATAAATGTCAAAAATATTCTATTGGACTCATGAACAAAAACAACACCTGATTGGACCGATCAGGCGATCATGCTACTATAACGTTAGGCACTGGTCTCACCGCGCGCTACTAAGCTATGAACTATCGGCTATAAACACGAACAAAAGATAGGCACTCCCGTGTAAAAAAAAGAGACACTGCGATACTCGCCCGGCGTTGATAGCCGATAGCTGGGCGAGTATCGCCGTGTCTCTTTTATTTACACAGAAGCGCGTATCTTTTGTTCGTGTTTATAGCCCATAGTCATAGCTTAGTAGCTCGCGGTGAGACCAGTGCCTTACCTGTACGTGCTCTGAGCTAACTCTTACAAGTAATCCGACTGATGGTAGTGTTGGTCGTTCGGTGGGACATTGGAATCTCGTCATTGGAATGGTCATGGTCAGTTGCAGACGTTGTGTTACACGCTGTGTTATTTTAAAATTGATATTTGATATCGCTTATTGGTGAAAAATAAACCAGTGCAAAGTTGGTGATTGTCTCATTGAATCCTTCCATTGTTACAATGTCAGACGACGCCGATATACAGTATGTATCACCTCGTAGAGCCAAGAAAGAAACCCATTCATATTTAGATCATACTAAACAACTTTTACTATGGGACAAAACTCGAATTCGCGAAAAAAATTACTCCCATACAACGTGTTCATGATCACGCAATCAAAATGTATGAAACTGTCAAAATTTTTTTCGTGAATTCGGGTTTGGCCCCATAGTAAAAGTTGTTTAGTATGATCTAAACATTAATGGGTTTCTTTCTTGGCTCTACGAGGTGATACATAGTGTATATTTGATTTATTAACAGCGCACGTCCGGGTGGGAGAGCTCCGGGCCGCTGGGCCGCGCGGCCGAGCGGGCGCTGCTGCGGCGCGAGCAGGACTCGCGCAAGGCCTTACACCTGCTCAAGCACTTGCAGACCAGGCATATGCAGGTTAGCGTCACGACATATGTTTGATTTCCTAACAGCGCACGTCCGGGTGGGAGAGCTCCGGGCCGCTGGGCCGCGCGGCCGAGCGGGCGCTGCTGCGGCGCGAGCAGGACTCGCGCAAGGCCATACACCAGCTCAAGCACTTGCAGACCAGGCATATGCAGGTTAGCGTCACGACATATGTTTGATTTCCTAACAGCGCACGTCCGGGTGGGAGAGCTCCGGGCCGCTGGGCCGCGCGGCCGAGCGGGCGCTGCTGCGGCGCGAGCAGGACTCGCGCAAGGCCATACACCAGCTCAAGCACTTGCAGACCAGGCATATGCAGGTTCGCGTCACGATATATGTTTGATTTCCTAACAGCGCACGTCCGGGTGGGAGAGCTCCGGGCCGCTGGGCCGCGCGGCCGAGCGGGCGCTGCTGCGGCGCGAGCAGGACTCGCGCAAGGCCATACACCAGCTCAAGCACTTGCAGACCAGGCATATGCAGGTTAGCGTCACGACATATGTTTGATTTCCTAACAGCGCACGTCCGGGTGGGAGAGCTCCGGGCCGCTGGGCCGCGCGGCCGAGCGGGCGCTGCTGCGGCGCGAGCAGGACTCGCGCAAGGCCATACACCAGCTCAAGCACTTGCAGACCAGGCATATGCAGGTTAGCGTCACGACATATGTTTGATTTCCTAACAGCGCACGTCCGGGTGGGAGAGCTCCGGGCCGCTGGGCCGCGCGGCCGAGCGGGCGCTGCTGCGGCGCGAGCAGGACTCGCGCAAGGCCATACACCAGCTCAAGCACTTGCAGACCCGGCATATGCAGGTTCGCATCGCGACATCACCAGGCAGCGGAACTTTGGTGCCGATGACATCATTATGTTATGACGCACATTAATTGGGATATAGGATGTTCTTATAAATTATACACAACAGAACTAGTAACCCTTAATAAGGCATCAGTCACACCTAAATTTCATTGGCTTTGACACTAATTAAATAACAGAATAAGTTTCAAAATGAGGTGGTAAATACAGGGTGGAAAAAGATTTTGGGTCAGTGAGGGCAGCTACCAGATCCCGTGTAGCTACGCGAAAATGGTCTTAGAAGACCTTCCCGCGATTTTCAATTAAAGAAGATTAGCGTTTTCAGATTTTGGAAAAAGTATACAGGATGCGAGGAAATGGTCATTTTTGAGAAACTTTTTTTTTTTGATGCCAGTCGATCCTGTTTCTGTTCAGGATCAAAAGCTTGTATAGGACCAAAAAAAATATTCGGCTAGAAAAGCCACAAATCGAGATTTTAAATTCTCATACAAATTGTATGAAAATTAAAAATTATTTTTCACTCTTATTTTTTTATACCTATCGATTCCATTCCTACCCAGTACCAATAGTTTCCTACGAGTCAACTTATGGCAATGTACAAAAAATCCAAAATTTCAAGAAAACCGTTTTCATACTTTTACTATGGAAAAAAAAGTGAAACCTTAATTACTTTATCTGTCACGATAATTAGTCGTCCTATGCTAAATGATAATAATAATACTGTATGAAATCATTAGCAACATTAATTAGCGTCACAGATAATGTAATTAATTTTCACTTTTTTCCCATAGTAAATGTATGAAAACAGTTTTTTTTTATTTTTATTTTTTTTTACGTTGCCGTAAGTTGACCCCTAGGAAACTATTGATACTGGATAGTAATGGAATCGATTGGCATAAAAAAATTAAGCGTGAAAAAATAATTTTAATTTTCATACAATTTGTATGGGAATTTTAAATCCCGATTTGCGGCTTTTCTAGCCGAAAAATTTTTTTTGGTCCCATACAAGCTTTTGATCCTGAACAGAAACAGGATCGATTGGCATCAAAAAAAAAGTTTCTCAAAAATGACCATTTCCTCGCACCCTGTATACTTTTTCCAAAATCTGAAAACGCTAATCTTCTTTAATTGAAAATCGCGGGAAGGTCTCCTAAGACCATTTTCACGTAGCTACACGGGATCTGATAGCTGCCCCCATTGACCCAAAATCTTTTTCCACCCTGTATATTACCATTGCCCTATTAAGGGTTAAATTTTATCATGCTTTGACAGATGCAAAAGTTGTCACTATCACGCCGTGTCTAATAGCAATGTCAAATTTTAAATTCAACTTTAAACAAATAAACTAAGCATTCTTCGTAATTCAAATATTTCTTAAATTCACGAACAAAAACACTAAAACAATGTATGTACTATATTGTTTTCGATCATTTTCTGATGAAAATGACAAAGACAGTTATTTTATAAGTACTGGCCGTCTCAAGTGTCAATAAAATATGCGTGAACTAACGAGGCCAATAAGTTGTTAAGTGATTTTTGGTTATCTATTATCTAGACTCTATATGCAACCGCCACGTCATACGTCTCGTCTGTCATTGGCACCAAAGTTCCGCTACCTGGTCATCACACGCATCACATCATCAGTCCACTGTTGGACAAAGGCCTCTCCTATTACCTTTAGAAGCGTTTAAAGTAGGAGGTTAATGCCTATAATCGCCACGGTGGGCAAGCGAGTTAGCAATCGCAGTAGTGTGTCCGCTCCACTATGATGATACTGCTGCCCATCGTCAATCTTCAATAAATAAAATGGACAATGACACTTCAAATCCCTTAGTCGACTTATACGACACCCATAGGAAGAGTTGGGTTGGTGACAAATGTATTCTTACTGCCGTTACCACACGGGCACAGCGTTACAAAGTTCACATAAATGTCTCCTGAATAGGAGCTGCTTTCGAGACACTGAAGAGCCACTTTTGGCAAGTCCCTGGAGTAGGTCTGTCCAATCCGCTCGTAGTCGCCGCGGCTGAAGTAGTAAGTGCTCTCCTGTTTCTAGGAGCATCGCTAACGCTTAATCGTCAATCGTAAACGAAAGACAGCTAACTGTCTTTGTCGCACTAATATGAAAGTGTGACAGAGGGAAAACTACGATACGCTACTAAGCGTTAGCGATTGGCACCTTGGCTAAGCATCCTGGAAATGCGTTGACATTGTTTTAGTTGAATATGCACTCACTTTGCCCTTGCCTTGCCTCTCACGCATTCGCCACTAAGTACGTCCTCAATTTTGTCATTACGTTAATTTCCGTTAATATTTGTAATACGAATATTAATATCATCTGTTGAATTTTCCAGGACTACATGGACAGAGTGACCCTTTCCCAAGCTGTGAACAGCATCTGCGGCCCCGAAACCTCCAACACCCACAGCTACATGGGCGTAGACAACGATCTCATGTACATGGACCAAACTGTTTCCTCCAACGTCCTAGACCCCGCCATCTCGTATGCAGACGAACACCCTATGCGGTCAGAGGGCATGTCAACTTACGCTAACACACCAACCACGAGCTCTGCCAATGATTCCAACAGCAACATCAATAATGCCATGTCTCAATACGTTGATGCATTGAAAAGCGCCGGACTTCCTACCGATCTACCCATACTCTTCGAATCCGGAGACGGGTCCTACATCAATGTGAACGAACAAGTTCTTCTCGACATGGTGCAGAGTAGCGAGATTCAATATGAAGTTATCGAGCAGCCTAACATTATTGAAAAGGTCGCCGATCCGAGCGAAATCAAAAGCATTGACGATTTATCCAAATCAATAGAGAGAGGGGAATTGATGTCCGGAAGTAAGGGTTATTCGGGAGCCAATGAGTTTGACAAAGATGGAGTTCAGTTCAGCAACCATGAAGATTCCATAAACAGTCTGAACGCAATTCTACCAGATAATTTAGATTCGTTTGCTGACCAACAGAATTATGTCGTCTTAGATCAACGCATGCAAAACAACAATTCCATGGATCATGACCCGTCCCACGATTTCTCTGGCATCGAGGGGGACATGCAGTTCTTTACGAAATCAATGAGTGACGATGTCAAGAAATATTACCAAGAGCAACACCTCAACGATGCAAGGGCAATGGAACAACTCTGCCCTACAAGCACCGCTCTAGATACTAGTTTTAGCATGTCCTTACTAGACACAAAAAGTTCCCACTTGGACGAGAATATGGGTCAGCAGTTTAATCTTCAGGAGGATTTAAGAAGAAACGAGGATTGCTATGATTTCAGCCTTCAGCTTCCTCAAACCAGTGACTTTAAAGATGACGGCTTAGATTGCTTAATGTCCACTCCTAAACAAAATATGGATAATAATTCATACATCAACAGTCAATTAGAAAAACCGTGTCAAGGAAGAGATGAAATTATGAACGATTTAATGAATATTGAAGAAAATATGGGTATGGTCTCAAACAATAACTGTTCCGTGAACGAAGCTGAGCGAGATGATGCAAATCCTAAAGCAGATTTTGACGTCGATTCTCTAAATGTTACCAATGCGTTTACGGCTGAAACTGTAAATAAAGAGGTGCCAGTAGAAACCACCCAGCCACCAGATGACATTACCGCTAGTATATCTTCAAGTGGTTTGCAATGGGATGATAATATTGATATAAACACCCAAGAAACTGAAAATAATCATGAGGACAACGATCCAAAGCCCAATGAAAATCATGAAATACCGGAATCCGGATTAAATGATGCCGTTATAGATCTGACGGCACCATCGACATCTGAATGGGAAGACAACAATAAAACCGAATCTTCTAATAAAGAAAACGAACCTAGCAATGATTCTGTTGTTGATTCCACGTTAAACGACGACATACCGTACGCCGTGGGTCTCTTGCCATTGAAGCAAGTGCAGCCTTCAGAAGACAATACGTTAAAACGGAAATCTATAGACGGCGATGTGTCTCTTAATGTCGATGCAAACTGTTTAAAACGTAAGGTTAAATATAAGAAACTACAATAACCATGCTAAGTTTGTATTTAGAATAATAAAAGGACTTAAATTACTGGGTGTTGTTTATGATTTTATGTTGTTTGAGTTGCATTCGACGCATCATCATCATATCAGCCGAAGACGCCCACTGCTGAACATAGGCCTCACCCAAAGATTGCCACAATTACCGATCCTTCACCATCCACATCCAACTGTCTCCTGCGACATTCATCAGGTCATCGGTTCACCTTGTGGGGGGCCTACCCGTGTCTTCCGGTACGTGGCCGCTACTCGAGAACCTTTCCGCGAGTGGAGATAGTTTAGGTACGTTACGTGTAATTATTTAGCATGGTGTACCGAACTATTCCGCTACTTTGACTGCCACAAAGAATTTGACGCTGTACACTGGACAGCATCAAATTCTGAGGGTTTCCTGAAATGATGTTCACCAGGGGGCAGCACTGAGGCGTGAGGTCCAGAAACTTATCTAAAATCTCAGAGCGCCTATAGTTTCGTGTTTTAATATTTTCGGAGATAATCGCTCCAGTAGAATTTTTTCTTCTATCTATGAATGTAGTAAAACAATGGAAAATGTAGTGTAAAAAGTTTTAATTTTTAAGAAAAAATTCTTTTGATCCGTAGGTCCAAAAATTATGAAAATAATCAAGAATAATGGACTTATAGAATACTTTAAAATAAAACTATTACGAACATAATCGGCTCAGCCGAAAAGCAACAGGAAAAACTACGGAACCCTACAATGAGAGTGGCCCGACATGCTCTTGGCCAGTTTTTTTAACTTGTTAACGCTACGCCAAATACATATGCTATCACTCAGACGCCACGTCACCAGGGTCAAAATTAAATTTGAACTTTACACACATGCGTGTAGGACCGTGACTATTTTGGTTATAACTGTTGTAAGGTACAACCTGTACCTTCAGTGCCGATATGTCATTGGCGTCCAAAAGTTTAAATACTGGCATGCAAATCTTACAATGATCTATCCAATACGTTGTATTCATCATCATGAATAGGTCTATTCTATATCTCCTTTAATATGCCTTTAATAATATGCCTTTATTTCGTAAATTACATTACAGGAGGTTACAGATGTCTCCGCACTAGGCTGCGCCTGTATCGCGGAAAACCAATACAATTCTGTAGGAAAAGATGGATAGATGTTTACAACAAAATTACGACAATAATTATAATTATTACAAAGAAATATATGACCTAAAATACATTATCTAAGATGTTTTCTGTCTCGGTGTAATCTAGAGTGTAGTAAATTAAACAGAAGTTTTATCGTTCCTGGTGTAGCACTATATCTTAAAAGGTTACAGCGTCTGAGCATGGCATTGTAAATGATTGCTCTGGTCTCCGAAACGTTTCCCAAAGGTTGAGTTAACTCGGGGACTTGGTAACTTGAAAACGCGTTTTTTCGTTAAAGCAGTGTAGCCAGGCATTTTTTTAGAGGCTTTGTGTGTAAGTAATGGGATTATATGAAAAAATAGTTGTCTAACTGATAAATAGGGTTAGGATTTTGGTGGCATTTATTGAACATAGAGCAGTGGAATCGATGTTACAAACATTTTTAACTTGAATAAATGATTAACTTATAAAATAATAACGAAATAGTGTTCATTTCAAGCTGGATTTATCAAGGGATTTCAATAAATAACATGAATTTTAATTTTGAGAAACTTTAAAAATATAAATTTTCAATTATAAATATTGGTATCTATATGAGAAAATGTATTTATAAAATTTTTAAGGTTCTTGTTCTCTCGAAAACCGTAAATATCAAATAATAATCATAAGCTATATTACAAAGAATGATTGAACTTCAATTCATAGGTAGTCAAATGTTAAATATGAAATTATTTGATACTTAAAATTGGCGAAACCCTGTTCATAAGAATATTTTTATTTATTATTTCTGATTAATTAATTATTCAATCAATCATAAAAAAATTAAACAGCGACTCCACTGTTCTCTGTCCATCTAATGCCACCGAAATTCCTAACCCTACTGATAAAACATGTATAATTATGTATGGACATACCTAATATTTCATGCAAATGAAAAAAAAATAGATATAAAACATTTATTTCACGAAACTTTTAATATTAAACATTACGTACAAAGATTTCAACATGTATAAGGCAATTTTTAATTATATTTTTACTTTTTATTCGCATAACGTATAGTGTGCGTGCACTGCCTCACTGATTTGGTGCATTTTTGAGAACTAATTTACAATTTCATCATTCGACAACCAACACTCGATACAAAATCTGTTTACAATTTCACTGCTGCCGCTTTTTATATTAATCTTCCTAGTTTATTTTCGGCAATCGCCAAAATATAAAATTTCGAATAAAAGCTTCGAACCTCATTCGTGGAGACCGGACTTTTAAGGACGAGCCACAACGGCGCGTGTGCACAGCATTTGGTGTCTCGGCGTCTAAACCGCAACATTCGGATTGAAAATTCCAAGGCTTACCGCTGAGGTCAGCTATGCTCTCTTATTCACACATTCGACGCTGCGTTCGTCAACGAGCTCGACGTCGAGACAGCCTTGTTTAAAATCCTAGCTGTTTTATTTGACATTAGGAATCGAGGCTGTGAGCGAGGTTGTGGGCGAGTTCGTCGCTGTTTTTCGTTAGAAAATACGAAGTTCGTACATTAAACGTCAAACTCTCGACGCAGTGTAGTTCCAGCTCACGCCGCATTCGTCGCCGAGCACTAGTGTCGCTGCCGCAGCGCTGACACAGCGCTGACAGCAAGGCGGTTTCCTTAGTGAATATCACTGCAGCACTCTTTTCCTATGGTTTTTTCTACAATTTCTACGATTTTGTGCGGTATTTTCTTTCATAGAGACAAATATATTTGTTTGTCAAGTCTTCAAAAAATTGGAATGATATTTCGGACCTTTGGAAGCCAGGCCTTGAAGGAAAATCATGTGTCACAGACGCGACGCCGCATCTAATTTAAACTTATTGTAGAAGCACTTTGTTACTGAGCCTGGTCGTCAAGCGATTATACCGCCAATGTCTTAGGCACTGGTCTCACCGCGAGCTACTAAGCTATGAACTATCGGCTATAAACACAAATAAAAGATACGCAATCCCGTGTAAATAAAAGAGACACGGCGATACTTTGTGATGCGGTTTGTGTTTATAGCCGATAATTCATACCTTAGTAGCTCGCGGTGAGACTAGTGCCTTAGGGATGCTGTTTTGCAATAATGTGTCAACTGACATTAAGTCGTCAATTAAAAGTCAATTCAATAAATTACTAAATAACGTTGACATTTTATTGCTAAATTGACGTGGGTTGACACGTTACTGTAAAACAGCATCCAGCTATCCAGCTAAAAGTAAATTTGTCTGTTTTACATTATCACTTTGTACTATACATAATAAAAATAAAATATCCTAAATAAAGAAAAATGGCTCGGATTGTTGAAGTAAAAAATATATAAATAATTTTAAAACTTGTCAGTCTAAACCTAGCAGCGATAATGAATTTCATTTGAAACATCTTCCTTAACAACAATTTGCAATATACTTATATATACATTTATATTTCCTAAATCTAAATCAAAATTGTGATATGGGCTCCCAAATAATATCATTAGTTCATTAGTCTTATGAAGATGAGATTACTTAAAGATATTGCTTATTGTCAATATAAAATCGAATTGGAATGCACGTTAAAAAGTAAGAATTTGTAGAATTTTTAGAGTACATGAAAAACGAGACTGGACGGATTCACTCTTCTGGTCAATCAATACGATTTTAAACCATAATTTTATACGATTTTTAATCATCTTTATAAGACCTGTTGATTCTTTAACAGCAAATTAAATATGTAAGTTTTGTTCCATTCTGTGTTTAGTCTCTTATACATGTATTGGGATAGATGGACCAGAATAACAAATCGATAATCCATCCAGAATAAAGTAGTAAAATAATAGATTTCCCAAAGTAAATAGAATACGAGTAATCAAATGGGCGGGACAAATCACAACCTCGCGTGCTGTGAAAATAAAGAATTCGTAACTTTACATCTTTCAGTACAAAAATATCGCTTAAAAATGTAGTGTAAAAATAAGTCTATTGCAATAATATCATAATCAGACCTTAGTTACTACAGCTACATTGAAACAGGACAGAATAGACATCACGATAGCAGCCATCTACAGGCCTGAGCTAGAATAAGTGAGAGAATGCCTAAAGCTAGGTGAGATTTGTGGGCAGAGTTGCCCCTTACATAGTAACCGAGTGAATCGCTGTGGTAGTCACCCATTTGAAAGGTGATTGGAGGGGAGGACATACGACCGTCGCCTCCGTTCGAGTAGGCGAGCACTCGGAGATTATAAGTCTTGCCAGGAATGAGGTTGTTCACGTAGGCCTCGAGTTTGTGTTCCACCGGGATGATTGTGTCATTCGCAGTGCTCATATCCTGGTCTGTTTCCCATACTCGCACCTGAAATCAAAAGAGAATGGAGATCATATAGCAGGTGTATAGGTGTAATATATATGGCAGGTAAAGATCAATGAAATGCGAAAATTTAAGAAACTTGTTACTATGTCGCTCAGCCATGGAGGGTAAACGCCAGTATTTTCATCCTTCAAATACCATGAATATGTAAATAAAAATGCACAAAATTTGAGGTATGTTCAGTATTTCTCACTATCACTGAGCAACTTTGACCTCTAGAACATTTTCCCGATATTTGAACACTATGAATAGAGTCTTGCTATTAAATATCATCATCATCATCATATCAGCCGAAAGACGTCCACTGCTGAACATAGGCCTTCCCCAAAGATTGCCACAATGACCGGTCCTGAGCCACCCGCGTCCGGCGGACTCCTGCGACCTTCACCAGGTCATCAGTCTACCTTGTGGGGGGCCTACCCACGCTACGCCTTCCGGTACGTGGCCGCCACTCAAGAACCTTCCCGCCCCAACGGTCATCGGTACTACGCGCAATGTAACCCGCCCACTGGTTACTTTGGTTCTGCGTTCTGCTATTAAATATAATTTAAAACATTGTCAGCTTGGATATTTATGGCCCACTTTGTAAGACAAATCAACCTATCCATCCTAATCTAAAAATATACGAGTGTATAATGTACCCACGTGATCTAATGAACATGTTATAAGTCCACTAATAGACCTTATTCCAGTGGATTAAGAATGTTACATATGTACGTCTATGGCGGTAACCAATAGAGTAATGGCCTAACAAATCAAGCTGACCTTGCAGCCAATGAGACACTTAACGTGCACGGCTCATATTCACAAAACCGCAAGTCATGCGTGGAACAGAAATAAGTACACACCTACGTGAGATATTGAGGAGAAATGACAAAATTGTATGAATATTAGGGGAAAATCTCACACAGATGAACCGCGCGGTGCTGGGATAGCCGATCTACATGGGGGAGGTCTATGTCAAGCACAGCCCTGCTTGACATAGGCCAATAATTAGCCAAAATAGTACAATACCTTGTAGCTATGTTATGTAATCACCGGCACATCCTGATCTGCCGCCCGCACGTAAGTCAACACGACACACTCGGTGCTGGTATTAACGGCCAAATATGGGAGGCGTATCTCCAACAGGAAACGTCTTTCAGCTAAAATGATTTGTACAGTAAAATACATACCTTGAAACCAATCTATATGCTGCACGTTTCGCGCACGGTGCTGAGGTTGACCGTCCTATAGGGTCATTTTTCGGCTGGAATGCTGATCTGTATAAACTACCTTGTAGCCAATCAGCGGCCCCTCCTCATCAGTAGGTTGCAATTGCACGTAGCCAGGGCCGGATTTAGGGGGCAACCGGGCTACAGCCCCGGGGCCCCACAATAGAGATTTCGAAAAAACAATTCAAATTCCAACTAGTATTTTTTTTTGAGTATTGAAAGTGATCTACTCCGGGAACTAGATTTCAGCGAAATCATCAACGATTTTTCGGCGAAAAAAGCTCTGAAGATTACGTTCGTTAACACTAAAATTTAATTTCAGATAATTCTCATTTCCGATTATATTTATGTTTGTTAAATAATAAAAAAATCTATACTTGTTTATACAAAAAAATATTTATTGAAAAATTTGACTGATAAAAATTGTCTACTTTATTTGGAAAATAATTGAGGGCCTTCACTCCTTTGTTACCCCGAATACCTCGTGCACGAGGCGATATGGAAGACCAGTGAAAACGTGGCGGCGCTTAGTGGACACGAACTCAAGGCGGCTGGTATCTCCTGGCGCGAAACTCTCCCTTAGTACCCCAGATACCCTAGGACATAACAAAAAAATACCTTGTAGCCAATCAGCGGTTCCTCTTCATCAGTTGGTTGCACATAGCGCCATACTACGCGCACGGTGCTGGGGTTGACGGCCCACACGTTGACGGAGGCCGGCGGCTTCTGCGGCGCCTTGCGGTACGTGCGCTCCAAGTACCGCTCGCTCTCCGGACCCTCGCCCGCGGAGTTGAACGCCATTACCTACAATTGGTACAAGGGTTTTTTTATCAACAGTCCTTCAAAATACTATTGTTAATAAACATGTGCGCTTTTTTAGAATTATAACTAATGTGAGACTCACTACGAACAAATAAAACATGGAAGCCGCACGCCACAGTAAATTGTCTTTCAAAAACGGGCCTGAATTTTAGTTGACAAATGTCACCCCCTCTTTAATGCATCACGGCAACGAATTTCAATGTCAACCTATAAAAACTTAAACCGCCATTTAATAAAAATAGTTGTGATTGGTCCATCAAAGTTTTGATTGGCTATATTCTATAAACATTTGTCAAAGATGTTGCACCGTAACATGCGCGGTGTTAAGAAAAGCGCTATGTCCTGCTCATCTTAGCACAATTGAACAATTAATTTTGGGGGCATTTTTGAGCTAGCATTAGACGTCCATGTTATATATGGTCGCAGGAGACTCAAACATATTAAAATATTATCAGTGCCACCTGGTTGGAAAACGGTTTTGGGTATTACGTCGCTGGACAGTGTAGACGCCTCCTTATTAGCAAGTGATGTAGTGAGTGTTATGTGCAACCCCCTTTATGACAAAAGTAACACTGAGGGTAGATCTTTCCTTGCATCGTTCTCGCCACCACCGCCCGCGGCTAGAACCCGTTCTAGCAGGGCGCAGGCCCGCAGTACAGCTTTGGGCGAGGGTGCTCCGGACGAGGACCCTCTTAATGGGTCGAAACATGTCGAGCAATTATCGACTTAAATACGTGAGTAAACCGGTTCGATAATATTTTAAAAATGTGCGCTTCTATTATCGAAGTCATTTGCGCTGGATGAATAAAAAAGAGTAATCGAAAAAAAAATATTTTGATGTTTCTTTAGAATGCAATAGAGTTCAATATTGTACCTATATCCACTCACTTGCTTTCGGTAACCAGCTGACTAGACTCACTCTTTATTTTACAAGGGCATAAAGCTCGACCAAAATTTTAAAGCAAGGAGTGAATACCATATATGCATTTGTGATAAAGGTTTAAAAAATCAATGGATAAACTATATACATACCTTCACGAAGTAATATGTATCAGGCTGCAACCCAACAATGAGAGCCCAGGCGCGCGTAGTTCTTGACAGGTAATAGATACACTCCTCCTCTTTGTTGGTCTTTTTCCAGTACTTGAGGCGGTGCCCGATCAGCTTGCCACGCAGCCGTTCTCGAGACTGGTCTATGGGGTTCCAAGTCACGTTCAGAGAGGTAGAATTGTAAGAGAGTGCCGACACCAATTGCGGCGCCACCTGAGGCATGTCTTCGGCAGAGTATATGGTAACGATTTCACTTTCGGGACCAGCGCCCAAGTCGTTAAGAGCTTGAACTTTAACTTCGTATTGCGTGAAGAAAAATTGATGGGCCACATGTACGACATGCATACCTACGTTCCCATATTCCTTCAGCAAAAGGGACTGGAATTCAACTTCGGCTCCTTTCCTACGCCAGAATATTTTGTAATGTATTCCCGGGCCGTTTTGCATGGGACGCGGCAGCGGAGTCCATGCGATTGTGAGATCGCCAATCTTACCACCGCCTCCGCCGACTCCAGCCGGCGCGAGATAAGGTTTGTCAGGTAAAGTCGAAAATTGTGGACTAGGCGCTGAAGCTTTACCCATTCCAAGGAAGTTTGTAGCTTGAACTCTAAATTCATAAGTCGACCAAGGATGCAATGTGACAGGGACGACCGCTCGCTTGCGTCCGTTGTACCGATCCACCTCCACCACGTTGGCGATATTATCCGCGATGCTAATCCATGTAGCGTTCCAGTTGGTCCGACCAGTGACTGAGTAGCCAGTGATTGGCCGCCCGTTTGAATTACTGTCCGTCCATTCGAGGGTCACAGTGCTTCTCAAAACATTCAAAATTAGCAGACCACCCGGAGGACCAGGCGGACCCTCGATTCGCAGTTGCGTGTGACTGGATATGCGACCAATTGCTGATTTAACTATGCACTCGTAATCGCCGACATCAGCTAAACTGACATTATAAATGGTGAGTTCTCCACCGTCAATTTTAATTCTTTTGTCAGCGTAAAGATCAGCTGCTTCCTTCATCCGTATTCCATTGTGGTTCCAGAGGTATGCAGTATCTAAAAGTGGATCGACTTCGGCGCTACAGTGTAAAAATATTACTTGACTAACTTGCGTTGTAATACGCGGCGGTAGACGAACGAGGAAACGGGGAGCGCGTAAAACTATCAGTCTTCCTCTACTTTCATCTGAACCATACTGGTTCTTGGCAACACATGTATATATTCCCTCATCATCTCTGGAAATCTGTCTGATGATTAGATTCCCATTTTCAGTAATAAATCGTTTGCCACCAGCCCCTATTACATTTCCATCTTTCTTCCAAGTGAAGGATGGTCTCGGAGCTGCTTCTGGATTACATCTCAAAGTCACATTGCCTCCTTCTGAGCCATATGTTTCTAATTCTAGGGGTTTCTTTTTAAATGATGGTTTCAGTGATAATACCCTTAGTTGCCCTGTAGAATATCTCGCTCTTAGCTGATTTTTAGCTTCACATTGGTACATACCAGGATCCCTGACAGGATCTAAGTGCTTTATAGTTAAAACATTATCTTGAATAATGTATCGATCCCTGTCTTCTAATTCTAGAGTTTCCATTGAAAGTTTATCGCCGTTTTTCCACCATGTATAATTGACGTCTGGAATACCGAAAGCTTCACAATTCCAATGAAGTTCACCTTTGTTATCAACATGCTTATCTGCTAGAGGTATTGTGAAATTAGGTTCTGCCTGGACTTTTAAAAATACGCTGTTAGATATCCGTGCCCGGTCATTACGGACG
>JALPQI010000836.1:0-14143 GCA_025490895.1 Thaumatotibia leucotreta | reverse complement strand
CAAATCAATTATATATTATATGTATGTATCAATAACGTTTGAAGTGTATATTAAACCAAAAAGTATACATAACTGTTGATACTGGGATTTTTCATTTTCAATTCTTGGACATAATCTACACAACGTTTCAATTCTGCTAGACGTCATAGTGATTTTATCATATTATCAATTGTTCTCTTCAAAAATATGTTAATACCGCACTGCATCAGATGGCCATAAAGTACCCTTAAAAATTGTAGCGTGACTTTCATCAGCCTAAAATATATGGTCTGCATAAAAATGTACGGTATTATTTTTTCCTAATTTATCTCATCATCATCATCATTTCAGCCAAAAGACGTCCACTGCTGGACATCTAATTTATCTATGTTAATGTTATTTAAAACAAGGGATAAAATGTAAAAAATTGCTATATTTCATTAATCTATGATATTTATACTTTTACATTAATTTGCAAAATTTCAGCTTTTGTATTTCTCTATAATTCTTTTTAGAACGGTTTATTTTGAACGGCAATACTATGTAAGGATTGTGTTTTACAACATCATGTTAAAAAAGAAGTTCCCGTACAGGATCAAATGATTTTACAGCTGTAAAAATCAAGGATACGATGAAATGAAGATGATTATTGATATACATTCATGTATTGGAACCGAAGCCGTACTTTTGTAAATCACCCCCTGGACTACGGAAAGAGAGGGGATTGCAACCCTCGATTTTTTCCCTTGTCGCATGATTTTTTGTACGGCGTTGCGGAATAATGAATTAGAAGCAGTATTGAAATAGTATGACACAGATGCCGTACAAAATCAAATGGCCAAATTTTACCCTGGTGAATGTCGGAAAATAAAAAAAAAACATACTTTGTGGCGCACAATTTTTGTACGCCACTGTGCGTTTCCTTATTATTTTTCATGGATCTATCGGTGGTAAGAATGCCGTACAAAAATATATGACCAAAATGTACTCACTCTACCTGTACTTTTAAATTCTCACCAGGAGTCAGTTGGACAGCTTACAAGTGTCGGCTATAGTGCTGAATCTTATTATTTTATGCTCTTATATCGTTCTGGATAGGTTCAGGATAGGACCTGGTGGTTCAAATGACCCATATTTTTTTCAGCATGGGCCGCTAGTCTAATAGACTGAACTACATTCCGCAGAAAAGTCATACTACATAGTAACTTCTGTCCCATTTATCAAATCAAAAATGCAATGTGCTATTGCTTTCTTACGAAGCACGTGTACCATTAGTGGTGGGACAATGTTGGTTTCGTTAATTACCGTGACCACGTGCTTTGTTTAAAGTAAGTTTAACCGGGTTTACGGAATAGAGATGAAAATAAGGATTGATTTTTAGCAATGTAACATTTTACAATCTTTTTTAGATTAGATTATTCAGTAGTAAGCTGTAGTTTGTAGTTTTTTACGTAGTTAGTAGTAAGTAAACAAGTCGTTTGATTCAAATTTTTTTATAGTTTATTGTGTAAGTACGTAATGTGGACAGTTTTTTTTAACGCAGGTTTTTTGAGTCAGGAACGCTCATCGCCCATGTGATTCCACCGATGGGCCTGACAATGATTGATCTCGAAGGGCAGTACGAGGGCACTCGGAGTTGATTTGACATCGATAAATGTTATGTTGGCTTTTTAGTATTATCTTGGTATGCAGTTGGGTTCCGTGTCATAAGATAGGCCTGATGATGAAATTGGACGAAGTTTGAGGGAACTCGGAATAGGTTTGAGACAATGATATCCTACGATGACTTTATAGGATGAGCAGTTAGGTCAAATACCACAAGATAGGCCTGATGTTGAACTTGGAGTAAGTGCGAGGGAACTCGGAGTTGGTTTGAGATAATGATATGTTCTGTTGGCTTTTTAGGATCCTCTTGGTGAGCATGTGTCAAATATCACAAAATAGGCCTGATGATGAATTTGGAGTAAGTGCGAGGGAACTTGGAGTTGGTTAAGGATAATGATATGTTGTGTTGGCTTTTGAGGATTAGCAGTTGGGTCAAATACCACAAGATGGGTCTGGTGATGAACTTGAAGGAAGTTCGAGGGAACTCGGAGTTGGTTTCAGATAATGATATGCTATGTTGGCTTTTTAGGATTAGCAGTTGGGTCAAATACCACAAGATAGGCCTGATGATGAAGTTGGAGGAAGTGCGAGGGAACTCGAAGCTGGTTAAAATCATCATCAATATTATCGAAGCAGATGTTAAAACTAACATGAAAATGTTTATCACAATATGTAACTATTATGTAGATGACACGTGTAACAATGATAAAATGGTGTTAAAAAAGTGATATTTCTTGGACGTGAGAAAAACAATAGTTTCCTTGGGTTGCGGTGTTCTGTTCCGTTAGAATTGGAGATGTGCTATAATTACTTATTCTGTGGTGAAAGTGAGTATTTTATTTATACACTAACTTAGAAATTACTAAATGTGTATTGTACAGGTTAAAGTATATATTCATTTGTTACTTAAGTACCAACTAGTTAATCTGCCATATCTGAGGCAGCCCTGTTGCGTGATTGTGCGAGTTTGCGCGTGTACAAACATACCCGTACGCACACATAGGCACAGACAAATGTCAGATTTAGTTTTTGTATGCCGTATCCACCCTGTGACATAATTGTATAATTTGGCATGTAATTCAGGATAATATTTTTCCACAGCTCCATTTCGTCACAGGTTTTTTTTCTTCGTGGCATTTTTAAATCACTCGGCAATAATTATTTTGTGAAAAGAGTTATCGGTATGGTTAAATTAATCGACATCCTTTCCAATAAGCGACAATATCAAATAGCAAAATTGGCTAAGCAGGTATACCCACTAAAGTTAAGTATGGAGGGTAGACATTAGAAATGAGAAATAAATAATGTTGATAAATTTAAACCTTATCCCCTGATCTGTGTAGGCGTCCTGAAAGGACGTCTGTCACCAATGTAATTGAAATTTGAATTTAATTTTTAAGGTTTATTTTCCAGTAGTAGGTACTTTTTTGACAGACCACATATACATATGACCACATATATATATGTGTATATATATACATGGGTTACTTTTTCACCAGTACAAAAAATCAACATACGTAATAGTAGTCCAAGTTACAGAATACTAGCATTTTTTGTTAGTAGGTACAAAAAAACTGAAATACCAATGTTTTAACTTATCCGCAAACCTAACAGGAAATTTGGACGCATTGCGCATTATCAATGTGCATAACTAACAAAACACACGAACTGGCAACTATTTATTTAAAACGTCATCGCACGCGGCATGGCGGGTTGGAAAAGCGGCGGCGGTAATGTGCATCGAGTATCAACTTATCATTATGACTTGGCAAAAATATCTTACTAGATCCCAAATCCTCCGTCTTACTTGCACGGGCTTAGGCCCGTCAAAATAAAGAAATTTTTCTGTGTGTTATAAATAAATAAATAATAAATAAATAAATATCTTGGGACATCTTACAAAAATCAACCTAGTCCCAAGGTAAGCTCAATTAAGGCTTGTGATGTGGGTACTAGGCGACGATATATATAATAGATAGATACATATAGATACTTAAATACATAGACAACCATGACCAAGGAACAAATATTTGTGATAAATAAATACACAAATAATGCCCTCGCCGAGATTCGAACCCGGAACCTCCAGCTTCGTAGGCGGGGTTACTACCAACTAGGCTACGGAGGCTGACAAATTTGTCGAATGTTTTAAATTATGTCTGGGAAACGTGATAAAAATTACAAAGTAGCACAGAAACTTTCTTTATTGAGGCGTATTTCAAAATTTTAAATCAACTTTATCTACACAAATATCGTTAAGTGCTCTAAAATGCGTCCAGAAACAATAGACAATGACCAGCATTACCCACCATCAGAACTTGGCACATACATAAAGTTAACATTATATACGATTTTTCCGGAGGGTTATGAGTTTTAAATTTGGAACAGCTGTCAGATTCAAGTGGGGTGCCTATTCTGGTATCTATAAATATTCAGCCAGTCATCAACACAATAAGTTAATTCAGTATATTTTTTTAGTAACAATCGGACGATATTTTCATATCGAGTGACACAAGAATAGGGGACATCATTCGATTGTCTATGATTTAAAAAAAATACAGAAATTCAAATCGGTGCCCATTCCTGCCTTTTGTTTATTGCCTTACAAGTGAAAAATTGTGAAAAGTTGTAAATACTTTGTGATAATACTGATAATTATTTGATAATGAGTGGCAGTGACTCGGATAACGATATGAGCACTCCGCCGAACATACTCAATGCAGCTATGACAGCAACTAACAACCTGTTGCCGCAAAAGTCGAGAGCCAAGTATGAGAAGGCTCTGTTTCTGAACGCATCTTAGAGCACTTATGATATGTGTGTAGATAAAGTAGTGTATGCAACTATACGTAATCAGGCATTACGTACAGTTGCATAAACTACTATTATGTACAATGATTGGAATCAAAAAAACATACCTAATTAATGGAGTCCATTTCTCATGCTTATTAATTAATTTACATGAATGTTTCCTTCGATATTTCCCATCACAAGTTTTCACTTTTAAGTTCATCAAAATGCTCTTATTATTGGACTTGGGCCTCTTCAACGTATACTCGCCGTTTCACCTCACCCCACAAAAAAAGTCACACTGGGTCAAATCTGTTGACCTGGCTGGTCATAACACTGGCATTTTCCAGGCGGGGCACACTTTGTTCAGCGTTAGAGTTTACTCTATACATAAAGCATTTTATCACGCTCACATGATGCTCCAGTACATCATGAATCAAGCGCCGAGCGCCTACTTTACGTATCGAGTAAACGCTAACTTAATCGTTACTTGCCAAATCATGACACTTGCCTTTTTCTTTGGCTTGTTAATCTCGCTACCATACTTATATTTATTCAATCATATTTTTTCAGTTGAATATTGAAATACAGTTGAAGATTGGGAAGATTACTTCAGCGGAAAGAACCTAATGAAAATGTAACGGAACACGTTTCAAGAAAATGGTATTGAACTTGGTGACAAGAAACATTCATATATTTTTAATTAAGCACAATGTTTATATACTATTTAATTTTCGACATTATTATGAGCTGTGTTTTGCCGAATAAATATTGTTACTGAATACAAGTGATGAAAGTGAGCATTTTCTACATGAGTGTCGGCGATCGAAACCGACAAGAGTTAAAGAGGTCTACATTTCAACACCAACATCAAACTATATTATGCGAATGCATTATGCGAGATAATATCTGCATACAGTACCAACCAGACTGTGCAGAAAAATAGGGGAGAGTAGGGTACAGTGAATAAAGGTGCACTGTGATAATTTTGCATTAGCTTTATTTATGGCTTTAATAATCCGGTATTCTTTTTTTACGAATTTGCTCAACTGTGTGATACAAATATTGGAGTAACTAAATAACGGAAGATACTTTCAATTATACCTGAAAAGTCTTGTTCTTGGTTTTTTTTACCTCAAACTAGGAACTGTTCTGTGATTTCTGATTGAAGAGGTAACTTTAGTTCACTTTTTTATAATGAAAATGATTTTAAAGCTACATGTAAATTATATACTTGTGCTGGAAAATGTGTCCTCTAAGGAATAGGTGGGACAATAAGGTATGTAGAAAATTACAAATAAAAATAACACCACTACAACATTTGTAAAAAAAAGGGATCCACTGTACCCCACTCTCCTCTACTATGAAAATTCAGTCTTGCACTGGCGCAGAAAAATATCACATTCTGTGGAGTGAAGTTCAGGTAGAGTTCTTATGAAAACTGTCACCACTCTTAGTAACCTCGTATGTCACTATTGAATCGGAACTGAGATACGTACGCACTATAGGAGTATCTTAAAGTCTGTTGGCTCAACTGCTACTTTTATTCCTATGTAAAATAAGAGTGACAGCTGGTAACCACAGTTACCAAAAGCTATTGAGTGGCTTTTATGGATCGAATATTCGCTGTGTCGAAAATCGTAGAAATAATGTATCCTAAAATCAAAATTAATGTTTCGATTGGACAATCGACGTATATTTGTGACCGAGATTGTCATCCCATAATCTCGGTCACAAATATGCGTTGGCTCGACTGCTACCGGATCGAATATTCGCTGGGTCGGAAAGTGTATAAACGAGACCATAATTGTAATTGGTTACCGGCGCAAACATCACACTTGTAAACAAAATGTAAAAATTGTCTCACTTGTACTCTGTTTGGTTAGGTATTTTAAAAAGGTAAAAAATCTTGCACTATCTTTTTATTGAAAAATGCATTTAAAAATCCAAACTAGGTACTTAATGAATCAAAACAATGTAAATCACTGTATTCCTTTGTTATATTACGTATATTTGGTAAAACTTATTTTCTACTTGTAGTTTCAATAAAAAGATACTGCAAGATTGTTTACCTTTTTTTAAATATCTAACCAAACAGAGTATAGAATATAGAGCAAGAATATATTATGTACCTATATAAAAACTATAATATGTATGTGTCAACCATTCGGCAACCCATTATCTCGATTACATCGTTAATAGTAGCCCCAAACTTTGGTATTAGGTACTATTCGTCATCTATTTACTGAAGTATTCCTACATGGATATAAAACAATTTGTACATAGCACAGACGTTGATACAAGAACAGACGAGGCGATGAACTTTCGATACTCAACAGATTGAAACCTATGTTTTAGCTATGCATATATTTAGGCCACCAATATTTAAATTTAGCGAATATTAGTTCTCAGCAGAAGAGTACAGAAGAGTAGGTAGGTACTGTAGCCGTGCCATGAGCTGGAAAGTAAAGGATACGTAATTACGTAAGGTTTTACTCGATACGTGCATTCTATCGTGCTCGCGCTTACAAATAGGAGCGAGCGCGATGGCCTGCTCAACGTATTTAATAAAACCTAATGTTACCGATACTTGTAAAGTCATGGTACGGCTACTGTTTATTATATTTACTGTATCGTTGGCCAGTAAGTTAGGGTTTTCGATCTTTTGCAGGCAACGCTATATAGGCGTGTGGTCCAAACAGCTGTCAGATTCATAGGCACTGAACATGAAATATCGAAATTCTAATTGTATTTGGAGGTAACCGTTATAATGGCGGGACCGGATCCTGAATTCGATCGATTCATATTGCATTATTTAGTACTGAATTTGTACTATTTAGTACCTGTTGTAAAAAAAATTGTACCTCTTCTATTTCAAAGTTATATTCAATCAGTCTGGTCCCGCCATTATAACGTTATAATGGCGAAACCAAATCCTGAATTCGATCGATTCATATTGCAATATTTATTTAGTACTGAATTTGTACTTTTTGGTACCTGTTGTAAAAAAATAATACCTCTTCCATTTCAAAATTATACTTCAAACAGTCTGGTCCCGCCATTATAACGTTATAATGGTGGGACCAGGTCCTGAATTCTGTCCATATTCTGTCGATTCATATTGCATTATTTAGTACTGAATTAGTACTATTTGGTATTGATACCTCTTGTAAAAAAATTAGTACCTCTTCCATTTTAAAATTATATTTCAAATAGTCTGCTTCAAATGATCTGGCGGAACCAGACTATTTCAAATATAATTTTGGAATGAAAGAAGTACAATTTTTTTTACAACAGGTACCAAATAGTACAAATTCAGTAAGTACTAAATGATGCAATATGAATCGACAGAATATGGACAGAATTCAGGACCTGGTTCCGCCATTATAACGTTATAATGGCGGGACCAGACTATTTGAAGTATAATTTCGAAATGTCTCGCCATTATCGTTATAATTACATTTGGATCGTTACATTTGGAGTTTATTAATTTCATAAATGTATGACGACTAGAAAACGGTCGCCGAACTGAAGATTGGGCCCTAAAACAGGAACTCAAAATGACTGACACTAAACAAAATTACTAGAACTTTGTTCATTTCATCCTTTAGTAGATTGGCTACCAAACCAGCTTCGAAATGGGATTAAAATCCCAATAGGTAACTGGCTTTAAATCGGGACTTATCATTACCGGTTTGTAACCAGGTTTGTACCAAATCCAGATACGAGATGGGAAAGTTAGTCCCATTTCATCCTACCAGACGGGAAACTATATTTCCCATTTGGCAGCCAGCTATCAAATCCGAATACCAAACGGTAAGTACTAAAGGCATTTCATGGGAATTGACTCGGAAACGTTTATTTATTTTAGAAAACATTATTCCTTATGTAATGGTTTTAAGAATAAATAAACCACAAAATATATAGAAAATTCAATTCGCGTATTTATTTTGACAGTTTGTTGGTCCTTACGCCATATCACCGCCCCAGTGTCAGAAAAAAATATTAAAAACCCTCACTGAGGAAGCGGCAGTGTGAACAGCCAACGATCATCTACATATATATGTATAGGTATATTTGTTAATTTTACTGACATAGGATCTATATCTACTCTTTGTTTAGTGAGCGAGAAAAAAGTTGACAAATCATCCCTTACTCGCCTCCTGTGGAACCAGTAGCCGTACCATGAGCTGCCCCTGCGTTATTAACGCGGACTTACATAGGTGCTTTCTATACGGGTGGCTCGCCCCAAGACGCGATTACGGGCGGGATGGAAAGTAAGTCCGCGTTAAAAACGCAGCGGCAGCTTATGGTAAGCACACAGTGCCTGAAAGTATCCTTTCCCTCTCTAGTACGTTTTGTAGATACTAGGTTCAAGAAGTACCTACCTAACTACCTTCAACAATTTATAATAATACATTCTGTTGCAATGCTATCAGACAAACATCTACAGCTAGGAAAACAGCCACTATCAACCATTTGACCATTGCCGTCGGCTATATATACTAAATAGGTGGCCAAGAAACAAATACCTACATTCCCGTGAGGTTGGAATACAGAGTCCCTCTAAAAGGTTTTTAAATGTTTCAGAGCGGTCGATAATAGTACATTGTGCATCTAGGGAGGTAAGTACAGTATCATTAACGAGAGTGTTAGAAGCCCGACGCCGTAGGCGGAGGGCTTTTGATGACTCGAGTTAGTAGGTACGCCTCTTACCGATTGTGATGCATACAATGTTTTTTATAACACTTGCAGACAAAGAATATGTTATGAGACGAAATATTGGTATTCCCTAAGGAATTTCACTTTTCTATTACTCCCACTGCAATATGCACAAGCAATGGCGCGCTTAGAAAGCAAATGTGATGAAAAATGTTGAAACCGCGTAAAATAGTAGGTATTAGCTACTGTAACATGCCTAGGTAGTAGGTACTTCTGAAACATGAACTAAACTCTAGGGGGTCTAACTACACTGCATCCTAATACTCCTGAAACCTCTCTGACAACGGAAATACAGCACCTTGTTTATATGGTATAAAGCATCCGAAAATTGAGCGTCCAGCTGTTCGCCTGTGTCTGGAAAATCTTCGTTGCGTTTGTATTTAAGTAAGTACTCGTACCTAACCTACTTTTAATTGATATCGGACAATCTAATTAGCATCTTATGGGATGGTAGGCGAAAATGTAGGTAAACTTAGACAGGATAACACTATCCTTACATATTATGTAATGTAAAATGTTAGTTGGAGACTAACATAGTAGGTATGTAGGCTAACATTTAGTAATATAAATGTTACTCCAACAAGGTCTAAAATCTAAATGTCCGATAAACCACTAGTACATCATCAGTATCGTAGTTGGTAATAAAGCAAGTCGGCAAATGTCCATCAGATCATTCAATTTGGTCTACTACTACGTGTCTAATGAATATATTTCTTCAATCTTCTAACTCCATAGAACTACCCAAAATACCTACACATTTTATTACTTATTATACTTGAGGCCCTAGCACATCTTGTACAACAATATTGGCAGCAATTTATGACCTGCTCGCAACTTCTCATCTCTTTTGAATCAATGTAATCAAAAAGGGACGGGTAGCCGCGACAAGGTTCCTGTCATGCACGATATGTGCTAGTGCCGTTGATCAAGTATAATACTATGAATTTCTTAGGTCAATCTATACTCGTAATTATATTGCCACATTGTTCCTAGCGAATAGAGACCCGCTGCGGTAAATACTAGTGTTTTGGGACATAAGTAACTTTCTTTGATAACTTTTTTATTTACCAGTAAGTAGCTGTACCAAAAAATATAATACTCTAAAGAGTTGTACATAACGGCGACGGATAGGTATTACCCGAAGAGTACGGGAATAACTTCTTTACTACAGCTGTTGTTATATCTGTACAGTTAAAAGTAGGGATTTTAATACCAAACCAACAGTTGGTTTTGCTTCACAAATATACAATACAATATAAAGTCATTTCCTAATTGGCGCCCTCTAGTTAGAACTTAGACCATTTAGAAAAGCTGTTCTTTTAACTGGCGCCATCTAGTTTATTGATGAGTAATGATTGTACAACTGACATTGGGTACTGACGGGAGGTGTAGTAGTGTGCGTTACAGGGTAAAATTACATAATTTTCTAGTTTTTGCATTATTGCGATTTAGAAGAACAGTATTTTGTGCAGGTTGCTATCAATTTGTACATTAGATTTTTTGCTCCTTGCGCGTATCTCAAAACATGTTAACTCTGATCTTCGGTTTAGCAGAAAATGACGAAAATATGGTGTTTGTGCAATTGTAGCGCCATCTTTTAGCAGATAAGCGGCAGGGATAGGGTCGAATCCACCTTAATTTGGTCAAGTTTAGGCTTATTCGACTCAGAATCACGAGCTCATTCGATTTTGTGAGGAGAAAAAATATGTCCCATAATTTTCATACATTTTTCATTCCTTCCATTACGCTACCGCCTTTGCCGGTCGTAATGGAAGGAAACATTTTGAAACATTTTTTTTCTCCTATTCGAATCGAAAGAGCTCGTGATCCAGAGCAGAACAAGCCCAAAGCATTGTAATATTAATAGTGCTATTCATAGGCAAAAACACCTCATTAATAATAAAACTGCTCAAAGCACTCAGCCTGCTCAGGGAACTACGCTAGGATGATGATGAAAGCCAAAAAGAAGACTGGGACTGATGCTTATTAGGAATTGAAATTGTGGACCATAGTTGAAGTATTGGACAGTCAAAGACAAAATAAAGTGTACAAGTGTACACGAAAATGTTCAAAAATATGTCCCGGTGCACTCTAATTCTGTGTAATAAGAACGTCGCGTCGTTAACGTGCGTGCAGACCAAAAGAGCATTCGCTGTTCTATCCCCCGCTCTGCGAAATCAACCAATCACGTTTCGTCTAACGATCGAATTTCGTAGAGTAGGGGGATAGAACAGCGAATGCTCTTTTGGTCTGCACGCACCTTAACATATTTATGAGCGGATTCTTTCGATACTTATTTTTGCACTTGATTGGATTATAGTTGCGGTTTTACGACACGTGATTGGTGCTACTTAATTAATTTTTAACAGTTATTACTATTATAAGTAATGTAAATTGCCTATCAGAGGTTCATAGCATAATAAATTACAACTAATATTTCTAGCGGAATTCTCTGTTCTGGCCGTCTTACTAGAAAATGCCTTCTGCTTATAAATATTTGTTGTAATTTATTGTGCTATGGGTCTCTGCTATGTCCTCCTAAGGACCCAGCCAATCCAGCCATACAAGAGAAATATCCAAAATTTGTTACATATGCAACGAGTCAAAACAAATGCAACTGTTCTAATTGAATAATACCCTCCTGCCGCCCAGACAATAAAATTAGCCAGTGAATTTTGAATTAATAGTGTAGGAAATAGAATAGAATTTCTTTTGTTTGAGAAGACCTTCTAGTAGGTCTCTGGAGGATATTTTAATTTGTTCGATGTTAAGGGTTATTCCCATCTGTAAAATCCCAGTTGTTACCACTGGTGGTCAGATGAGTGGTAACAGATGGGAATAACCCCTACAGGTAGGGCCATGAGGCTTATGGAGCTAGGATCAGCATTTAAATTTAATTAGATTTTTAGTGGTTAAGGGTCTCCCCAACCTATCAAAGCTTTCGGATTTTTAAGGCAAATCGCACCGTATTACCGTCGATCGGTGTTGTCAGAGTTGTTTCTTTTTCGCTCTTATTGCGTAGTAATAAAGGTTTTCTTAAATGGATTTAGCCGAATTCGCGTCGATAGATTTAGGAAGACCCTTATGCCCTGGCCACGCGTCTATTTACTTGGTGCACACCTCTGCAATAAAATACGAGATACTTTCGACTCACTGAAGGGTCACTTTTAATAGTGTCATTTTGCGTCCTTTGGATACGTCCAATTCGGTCAATGCCGCTAAGACAACTGCGTTGTCGTGGCATGCTCTTAGACCGTTTTCGCCGCCCCGCTTGCCGCGGTCGCGGTCGCCTTAGACCAATGTCGTGGCCAGGGCATTAGCCAAACCGAATTTTCGGCCGAATATTCTTATTCGGTACATCTATTTTTAATATTCTTTTGCATTTCTTTTACATTACAATGAATGTTTCAGCATTGTGGAAGGCCGGAAGAAGCCAAAAAACCCTTACTTACTTCAAAAAGGAATGGAGTCTCGGGCGTAAGTATCTAGAGGACTTTGACGACTACATAAATATAAGTGAAAAAATGAAAAAATGAAAAATGAAAATATTTATTGAAACAGTTTTAAAATTACAAATATCCACGACCCTGTGTCTTGTGCTAGGAAACCCTGTGTTACAAGACCCAGTTTCGACATACAATAAGTGTTTTTGCAATTTGATTTTCTAATCTAATTACGCAAGTGATATAATATGAGAGCCATATTACAATAACATAAAAACTCGAAAACCCGATTCGTTCAGATTCTTGCTTGGGCTCATTCATATCCGAATCACGAGCTGATTCATTTTTAATAATAAGAAAAAAAATATTTTCTATTACGTCACATTTTCTGTAAGGACCTAGGTAGGTACTATTAGCGTCGCTTAACGGAAACTGAAATTTTGTATGGGAAACCTTAGGGCATTATTTTAGAAGAAACGAAACCAGCCAGCATTTCCTTGCTGAATACGCAGCGGCGAGATATGACATGTTTGGCAGGGATAGGCTCAGAAGAAGGAACTCGGGGAGGTCGACCTCAGAGACGTCCTGCGGTTCTGCAAGAAAATTTGAAGGCTAGAAGTAAGTTTTAGGGGAATGATACCGGAACATTAACCTGCAGCTCCAGCAAAGGGAAATGGGGTGAATGAGCACAGTGGATGCTCGGCAGCCCGCTCGAGTCCGGTCGAGCGTCCCTCCTTAACATAACAAATAATGCCCTGTCATTATTTTATATTATCACAGTCAAATCAGCTCGAAATTCTGATTCGATTGAGCCTAAGCAAGTCCAGATTTAGAAGAATCAGGGTTTCGAGTTTATTAATACTGTTGTGTGGCTGTAAAGTTTATGTTGGTTCCAGTGAGCTGCTGATCAACCGTGAGAAGCAGTTTGTGCCGGTGGCCGCGCCGGCCAAGACGACGGCGGCCGATGCCAAGCCGGCACAGCCAGACCTCTACTGCGACATTTGCAAGGTATCGTACCCCTAGGTACCCCACTAGCCTGTCTATACACTGATCTACCGTGAGCAGTTTGTGCCAGTGACCGCGCCGGCCAAGACTACGGCGGCCGATGCCAAGCCGGCACAGCCAGACCTCTACTGCGACATTTGCAAGGTATCGTACCCCTAGGTACCCCTCTAGCCTGTCTCTATACACTGATCTACCATGAGCAGTTTGTGCCGGTGACCGCGCCGGCCAAGACGACGGCGGCCGATGCCAAGCCGGCACAGCCAGACCTCTACTGCGACATTTGCAAGGTATCGTACCCCTAGGTACCCCACTGGGCTGTCTCTATACACTGATCTACCGTGAGTAGTTTGTGCTGGTGACCGCGCCGGCCAAGACGACGGCGGCCGATGCCAAGCCGGCACAGCCAGACCTCTACTGTGACATTTGCAAGGTATCGTACCCCTAGGTACCCCACTAGTCTGTCTCTATTCACTGATCTACCGTGAGCTGTTTGTGCCGGTGACCGCGCCGGCCAAGTCGACGACGGACGCTAAGCCGTCACAGCCAGACCTCTACTGCGACATTTGCAAGGTATCGTACCCCTAGGTACCCCACTAGCC
>JALPQI010000835.1:0-31573 GCA_025490895.1 Thaumatotibia leucotreta | reverse complement strand
CCTAGCCAAGATGCTGGACATGGGCCCGCCCAGTGACGTGCTCGCCCTCGCAATGGATCCACCCGAGATGTCCAACATCCAGCGCACCATGCTTGTGCTCAAGGAGGTAGGAAGTTATCAATAACATATCTGCCACTGACCCACGTGACGTGAAAATATTAAATCTTATTATCAACATCGTAATGGCGGATAGACGACACGTTAGTGGCAGAGGGTCAAAGTCGGTCAAACGATCATCTATTTTTTCTGGGCATTCAAAGTTCCGTAATTTCGAAAGTACGGTTCGTAATTTCTGACCGAGGGTAACCCGCAAATAATGTTTTCGATCCCTGCTTTTTGACTTCTATTCTTGATTGTAGGAACAAAACTGGTATTGTAACAATTGTTGTTGTACCAATGTTTACATTATAGTCAAACATTGTTATAGCATCGACGGTTGCTGCATGAAATGAATGGTACTTTCATTTAAAAAATTCTATCAACTTCATTATCACAACTGTTGTCCTTTCGATGAATCCGATCGAAAAATATATATTTTTTTATCGTCTTAGTATTTCAACATCGTTTTAATTAACATGACGTAGATCGGATCCCTAAAAAAACTAGACAAGGAGTGGTCATCATCAGACGGCGTTCTGACATACATCGGCACTCTTGCCGATCGATGTTAAGGTGTCCAAAATCATCGTCTTCGGACACATTGGATAGATAGATAGATAGATAAATCTCTATTCATTCCCACAACATACATGGCTTGGATAAAAACAAACAAAATCAATTCCAACAATAAGCAAAATGTAACATTCAATGCAACTTAAAACTAACATTAGAACAGGAACTTAAACTACAAGCAATGAAGCCATGTGTCGTGGCATAGAAAAGGCGTTGGCTCAGCATAATGATGCAGCAGGCCTCATCGCTGGTATTCTGCCAGTACCTTTATTATTGATTTATTATTTACTTATTGATTGATATTCGAGGATATTGGAATAAGTGGCCGCGTACAAATATAATATTTTTTCGCTATTGTAGATCGGAGCCCTAAAGAAGACAGTAGACGGAGAGTGGTCATCATCGGACGGTGATCTGACATACATGGGTCGGATTATGGCGCGCCTGCCGCTCGACGTGAAGGTGTCCAAGATAATTATCCTGGGACACATCTTCGGATGCTTAGAGGACAGCATTGTTATGGGTATGTCTATGTAGTATTTTCCTTTGACATATATGTATGAACTTCGTTTGTTTAGGAGTAAAAAAGTGAGAGCTCGTCGTGCGATTTCTAGGAAACAGTCAAATAAAAGGGATAATATATGATTATCTTTAAATCATACTTTGAGCCGTGCTGTGTAATTTAATTAAGAGTGCTGAATTACCTACGTTGGTTTGCTAAATAAATAATGGATCATTTTCTACACCCGACCGATTTTAACAGTGTATTCCTGACCACATTTAGAAACTATAAATATCTTGGGACATCTTACACAAATCAACCTAGTCCCACGGTAAGCTCAATTAAGGCTTGTGATGTGGGTACCAGGCGACGATATATATAATAGATAGATACATATAGATACTTAAATACATAGACAACCATGACCAAGGAACAAATATTTGTGATAAATAAATACACAAATAATGCCCTCGCCGGGATTCGAACCCGGAACCTCCAACTTCGTAGGCAGGGTCACTACCAACTAGGCTACGGAGGCTGACAAAAGATTTGTGTAAGATGTCCCAAGATATTTATTTATTTATTATTTTATTTTATTTAGAAACTATAATGTCCTATAAACTTTTCTGGATATAGCCCAGTGTCAGAGTTATTACCAATTGAAAACAATAAAAATTACAGTTATGACTCCGTGCCAAAGGTTTTCTTAACGGCGTTGGTGCCATTATGGAGAATAGTCTCACTAAACTCATTAATAGATGTCAAAAAGTGACAAATAAAACCTTTAAAAAATTGGTTTAAGTTCCAGTTTTATGAATAAAATTAATTTTTTAGGTTAAAATACATTCAAAAATTGTAAAAATATATATAAAAATTAAAATTGTTTTCACTTCAGAAATGCGTGGTTAAAATCTGTCGGGTTATAAGGGCCCACGGTGTATATTGCTTCATTGAAAGGTTATGTATGTATGTAAATTCTTTATTGTACACAAAACATGGTAAAAAATACACTACAATTACAAACAGGTACAAAGGCGAACTTATCCCTGTAAGGGACCTCTTCCAGTTAACCTTTGCTCTCGGTTTAAATGCCATTGACGCATATCGTACTGGGTACAGGCCTTGCGAAGTTAAAACATAATGATAATTTCAGCGGCCTCCTTGTCGGTGAAGAACGTATGCAGCAGTCCGTTCCGCGAGCGCTTGAACGCCTACAACGCTAAGCTGACATGGGCTGACGGCTCCACGAGCGACTGCGTTGCTTTCCTACACATATACAAAGTTCGTATACCTAGTCTACCACTTATATAATTTTATAAGATTCACATTATAATATTATTTAATATTCACAAGTGCTTTACGGTGAAGGAAAACATCGTGAGGAAACCTGCATACACCTGCGAAGAAATTCAAGGGTGTATGTGAAGTCCCCAACAAGTACCGGGCCAGCGTTGGGACTACGCAAAATAGGCACGTATGATGTCGAGTTGCGGAAAAAAATGGCCAGATAAACAACAACAACATAAGATTCACATTAAGGTTTTTCACATGTTTCCCACACCACTGCTTAAGTACGCAGACGGCACGGAAAAGCTGGGTGAGAATTCAGTGTGGACCCATTGACGTTGGCAATGGCTGCAGCTGTAATCTGAGCGAATATAGGGATTTATGCGACATCCGCTTAAACATTACGATTAAATAGCGTGACTGAATAATGTCACTGTTATTTAGTCAAGTGCAAAAATATGTAACGAAAGAATCCTGTTAATAAATATGTTACAACGTTCTTATTACACAGAATGAAAGTTGACTGGGACATATTTTTGAGCATTTTTATAAACACTTTATTTTGCCTTTGACTGTTCAATGCTTATGGTTCAACAATTTAAGGGATTTTTCCATGCAAGTTGTAAGCTTTAATGTAAGTACAAGGATCTCTCGACAAGGTGTATTGATTAGGGCTCGAAATAATCGAATTGTATAAGGATATCAAGAAAATTATGGACAGCTATACGTAATTCACGAGCATGCGAGGGGGTAAATGGATAAACTCTTGACCTCTCTCTTGGCAATTTAAGGAACAAATTGCTAATTTATGTGTTACAAAACTCCATTTTCCCTTAGGTGTGGAACAGATTCCGGCAACAACAATACTTCAAGCAACAAGGCAACAGCGAAGCAGCCTGGGCACGGCGCTTCTACGTGCAACTACGTGCATTACGCGAACTCGATGATATGGTCCGCGAGCTTCGTCACCGCCTGGCGCGGGAGGGCATCGAGGCGGCCAAGGGTTCCGTGTGGAGTCGCAACCAGCTCGCCTTCGTGCAGAAGGTACCGTCATACTGTACCAGAGCCGAGACATGGTCCGCGAGCTGCGCCACCGGCGCGGGAGGGCATCGAGGCGGCCAAGGGAGTGTGGAGCCGCAACCAGCTCGCCTTCGTGCAGAAGGTACCGTCATACTGTACCAGAGCCGAGACATGGTCCGCGAGCTGCGCCACCGGCGCGGGAGGGCATCGAGGCGGCCAAGGGAGTGTGGAGCCGCAACCAGCTCGCCTTCGTGCAGAAGGTACCGTCATACTGTACCAGAGCCGAGACATGGTCCGCGAGCTGCGCCACCGGCGCGGGAGGGCATCGAGGCGGCCAAGGGAGTGTGGAGCCGCAACCAGCTCGCCTTCGTGCAGAAGGTACCGTCATACTCTACCAGAGCCGAGACATGGTCCGCGAGCTGCGCCACCGGCGCGGGAGGGCATCGAGGCGGCCAAGGGAGTGTGGAGCCGCAACCAGCTCGCCTTCGTGCAGAAGGTACCGTCATACTGTACCAGAGCCGAGACATGGTCCGCGAGCTGCGCCACCGCCGCGGGAGGGCATCGAGGCGGCCAAGGGAGTGTGGAGCCGCAACCAGCTCGCCTTCGTGCAGAAGGTACCGTCATACTGTACCAGAGCCGAGACATGGTCCGCGAGCTGCGCCACCGGCGCGGGAGGGCATCGAGGCGGCCAAGGGAGTGTGGAGCCGCAACCAGCTCGCCTTCGTGCAGAAGGTACCGTCATACTGTACCAGAGCCGAGACATGGTCCGCGAGCTGCGCCACCGGCGCGGGAGGGCATCGAGGCGGCCAAGGGAGTGTGGAGCCGCAACCAGCTCGCCTTCGTGCAGAAGGTACCGTCATACTGTACCAGAGCCGAGACATGGTCCGCGAGCTGCGCCACCGGCGCGGGAGGGCATCGAGGCGGCCAAGGGAGTGTGGAGCCGCAACCAGCTCGCCTTCGTGCAGAAGGTACCGTCATACTGTACCAGAGCCGAGACATGGTCCGCGAGCTGCGCCACCGGCGCGGGAGGGCATCGAGGCGGCCAAGGGAGTGTGGAGCCGCAACCAGCTCGCCTTCGTGCAGAAGGTACCGTCATACTGTACCAGAGCCGAGACATGGTCCGCGAGCTGCGCCACCGGCGCGGGAGGGCATCGAGGCGGCCAAGGGAGTGTGGAGCCGCAACCAGCTCGCCTTCGTGCAGAAGGTACCGTCATACTGTACCAGAGCCGAGAGAGAACGGGTCCGACAGTAAAGTTCATAGATCTCACGTGCCTTCACTCTCCGAACAAACTTTAAGTGTTGAAGCCTGTGACCAAAACATGGACGTCTAACGCCAGCTCAAAAATGCCCCCAAAAGCAATTGTTCAATAGGGATCATCCATTAATTACGTCACACCAATTTTATGATTTTTTGACCCCTCCCTCCCCCCTTGTCACACTTCGTCACAATTAACTACACCCTCCCCCCTTAGTGTGATGTCACATGTAGATTTTTAGTTTAAGAAGGTAAAAATTACAACATCACTATTTAAGTAACTTTTTATTAGGATTCCTTAAAATGATTCGAAAAATGAACGTAGAGAAAATTTACCTATTCTTCCTCCGTCCAAGGATTTTAGACTTTCTATTCTTTTATGTTCATGTATTCATGTATGTGAGGATTGTGACGTCACAACCATAGAACTCCTCCCTCCCCCTGTCACGATATGTCACATTTTGTGGACCCCCTCCCTCCCCCTTGAGGTGTGACGTAATTAATGGATGATCCCAGGCTACTTGACTCATATCAAATTTAGTGCAAAAAATTCTTATTTTCTGTAGTATTTATTGAAAAGATCAATATTTTTCGATTACGGTGTATTAAAAGTGTTTGATGGGTACATATTTTTCATTGAAAAATTAGTTTTATTTTTTTTAATTTCTTACTCTGAAAACGGTGTCGGCCATGATGTGACGTCATAGGATCTTAAACTAACTTCATGTCGAATCTTATACGAGTGAAGTTCGCCATGGACATGTAGGCATGTAGCTTTGCTGTGACATTGACATGACATAAGTGACATGTCAAACGTTTGTTTTCGGTTTGAGTGACGTCACGTGTGTCGTTTTCGCGCGGTTACGAAAGTTTAAATTTTAAGTTATAATTTTGCGGTTTTCTAGGTCGTGAAAAAATAAATTTATATTTTTTTTCCGTTAATCAGATATTGATTAATAATATACGACAAACTTTAAAAATTGGTCAAGTAGCCTATTGTGCCAAGATGGGCAGGACATAGCGCTTTTCTTAACACCTCGCATATGTCGGCGCAACATCTTTGACAAACGTTTGTAGAATATAGCCAATTAAAACTTTGATGGACCAATCACAACTATTTTTAAATGGCAGTTTATGTTTTTATTGAAATTAATTACCGTGATGCATTGAAGAGGGGGTGTCACTTGTCAACTAAAATTCAGGGCCGTTTTAGAAAGGCAGTTTAGTATGGCGTCCGGCTTCCATGTTTTATTTGTTCGTAGGTTGAAGCCAAAAAATATTTAAAAAATGTGTATGCGAACATTTTGTACCTTCTGTTTATTTAATTCAAGTACTACGTTTGCTGGTTTTCCCCCATCAGCACCTAACCTAGTTATGGCGCAATTTTGATCTAGGGTCCTCCTTAAAGTCTTATCTGTTCCTCTCTCTGCGTATGTATTTGTGTTCAAAGGTACATATTTTCTATATTGATTTAAACTTTCACGATTATCACTCATATTTTAAAGACAAACGGGTCTTAATCGCGTAAACTTACGTTTAATTATATCCTGACGTTTCGGGCATGACGTTACACCCGTGGTCGCAGGCAGACTGGCGAGAGAATGTATCATGAGCTATAGAAATTAAGAAACATCGGAATTTTAATCAAAATGAGGGGCAAGGAATCTCGTCCGCGTGGAATCCCGTGATTTACAAATGTAAGCGTGGTGAAACATCCATTTTAAAGCCTTTGGATGTTGTGAGTGTTGTGTGTAGACCTAGTGACAACCCTAGCCTAGAAGTGAATAATCAAGATCAAGTGCGGGTAGTTCGAAAAACCCGCGCAGCTCGAAGGTGTTGATACATTCTCTCGCCAGTCTGCCTGCGACCACGGGTGTAACGTCATGCCCGAAACGTCAGGATATAATTAAACGTACATATTTTCATTGAATTTAATCTCTTAACCCAGCGAGAGTGTGGTGAAAAACAGTTAAACAAAAATAAACTCTAAATATATTGACATAAGTCAAACGCAGGGTATGAGATACCCTGCCACACTCCCGCCGGGTTAAAAATATAATAACAGCTCTAACATTAGTTAATGTCTGTAGGTGATCCTGGCGGGCGCATTCTACCCACAGTACTTCGTACAGGGCTCACAGAACGAAACACGCGAGCGAGACGCACTGCGAGAACTCGACGGACATGACCCGCGCACCACTGTAAGTATTATTTGTAGATTTGTTCAAAATTTCTGGTTATCGATGTACTACCCACATCGATAATCAGAAATTTTGAACAAATCTTGTCACTCCAATAGGCAATATGCAGTGTATTTTTTCTTGCTTTCATCGTCTCCCATCTAAATTAGACCTTCACAATATTATAAGTTAAAATAGTAGTTTTACCATTTAAAATATCGAACGTGAAAAGCGACAGTTAATATAAAGCTTTGATGGATGTTCTGTTACCGATGTCACTTGTTAGTTTTAAAGATATTATTAATATTTTTGGTTATTATACATATATTACTATAATCAGCGTCGTGGCAACCTTTTTGGTATGTTTGTAATTTCACTCATTTCTTTTTAAGTCTATTCTAATCACCAAATAAGCAATATTCTATTTCATCACACTTGCTGTCTAAACGCGCCATTGCTTGCGCGCGTAGCGGGAGTAATAGAAAAGTGAAATTCCCTAGGGAGTAATAGAAATGTCAGTACGTCATTTAATAATATTTTGTCTTAAAACTTATTTTTTTTGTCGGCAAGTGTGATGAAAAACATTGTATGCATCACGGTCGGTAAGCCGAATACTAACTCATAAAAGCCCTCCGCCTGACGGCGTCGTACTTACCTCCCTTGATGCACAATGTACTATTTACAGGGTGGAAAGGGACGACGTTCCTTCCCGCTACAGTCCGAGTCTACCAACCATTGTGATAAACTTTCAGTATGGGACCAACATCGAAAGCGTACACGGAAAATTGACTTTTGCATACTATGGAACTCTAACTAGTCACCCACTTTTTATGAGGAGTTAATTTTTTTAAAAATATTTCTATGTTGGTTCATCGTAATGGTTGGTAGACTCGGTCGGTAGCGGGAAGGAACGTCGTCCCTTTCCACTCTGTATACTACATGTAATAATTTTGTAGGTGTACCTGAAGAACTTTCCCGACAACCAGCCAGGGCAAGTTTACGCCGCCGCCATCAGGAGGAAGGTGCAAGAACTGATCAAGGAAGAGCCGAGCGTCGCTTTCGATAAGAACAGCAGGCAAGTTATTGTTATTTTGTAGGAAGAAATGGAACGCCAACGTAAACCTAGTTGGGTTTTATTCAATTAACATAGAAAACAATGAAAGTTATGTAATTTCTAAAATACTTTACTATGAATAGGCATAAATACAGTCTTAGTATGACTTAAATCGGAATATTCACCATGTGAATTGCAATTATTGAGCACCCGATATTTCTGCACTGTTGCAAATAAATAAATAAATATCTTGGGACATCTTACACAAATCGACCCAGTCCCACGGTAAGCTCAAATAAGGCTTGTGATATGGGAACCAGGCGACGATATGTATAAATATAGTTAAGTATCTATATGTACACACAGCCATGACCAAGGAACAAATATTTGTGATAAATAAATACACAAATAATGCCCTCGGCCGGGATTCGAACCCGGAACCTCCAGCTTCATAGGCAGGGTCACTACCAACTAGGCTACGGAGGCAGAGAAATGCAATCTTCACAGAGTAACTGACGAACTTTAAGTTTTAGTTGTAGTCTACCCACACACCATAGTGACCTACCCTCTTCCTAAGTCACTTGTTTCGCGCAGTGCATATTTGCATGCTAAATATCTCGTTTTAAATCATACTAATAATGTAAATGACCATGTTAGCTTAAAACTTATATAAATGCAGTCGCCAATGTCGCCATCAGATAAATCGGAACGGCCAGGGCGCTCACAAAAATCTGAGCAGGCGTCTACCATCTATTGTCATGGAATTAGAGTCCATGCTCAGATATTTTTGAGCATCCTGGGCGCACCGGTATATCTGATGGTGATTGTACGTCTTGACATTTTCCATATCTCGACTAGAAACAAAATTAGGTCCGCTTGCACCATTTAGGGTGCGGCTCCACTGACGCAGAGCGGAGCGGTCCTGTGCAATATTGACCAACTGGATGCATCAGCCTATGATAGTCCGCTGCAGGACGTAGGCCTCTCCTATTAACTATGCTATACGCATTAGGAGGTAAATGCCCATAATCGCCACGCTGGACAAGCGGATTGGCGATCGCAGTAATGTGTCCACTATGATGACGTTGCTGCCCATCATCAATCTTTTATCAAATAATGGTCAGTGACACTTCAATCCCTTAGTCGACTCTTACAACACTCGCAGGAGGAGTTGGGGTGGTGACAAATGTATTCTTACTACCGTCACCACACGGCATTTACATTCTTCAAATTCTAATTCGGAACACTGTGATGCGGTCTCATTGGCCAAGCTCCCACAGCTCCGCTCCGCTCCGCGTCAGTGGAGCCGCACCCTTAGGGTTGACCAATTCGGCGTTAACTATTTAACCCCATGTTGGTTAACCCTTCCGGTACGTGGCCGCCACTCAAGAACCTTCCCGCCCCAACGGCCATCGGTTTTACGCGCAATGTGCCCCGCCCACTGCCACTTCAGTTTAGCGATTCGGAGAGCTATTTCGGTTACTTTGGTTCTGCTGCGGATGGTCTCATTTTTAATCCGGTCACGCAGAGAGACTCCTAGCATAGCCCTCTCCATTGCCCTTTGGTGACTTTGAGCCTTCTTATGAGGCCCATTGTAAGCGGCCACGTTTCAGTACCGTATTTCACGTACCGGAAGGCGTAGCGTGGGTAGGCCCCCCACAAGGTGGACTGATGACCTGGTGAAGGTCGCAGGAGTCCGCTGGATGCGGGTGGCGCAGGACCGGTCATTGTGGCTGTCTTTGGGGGAGGCCTATGTTCAGCAGTGGACGTCTTTCGGCTGATATGATGATGATGATGAAGGTTAACCCCAGATTTTGCCACTTCTAATCGATTAACTGATAGTTAGACTGGCTGCGGGTTGTTCAAGTGGACCTAAGGGTGGATTGCTGTGGCACTCTCAGTCTCACAAAATAAAATCGGTTTGCTTGTAGACAAAGCTGTCCTACTTGCGATCCCAAATACCAACAGGTTTAATTTTGTTACAGGAAAGTCTACCTGTCATTCCCGACGAGCGAAGAGACATGTAGCCGCGGCAAAAACACTAGTGGGGTAAGATTATATTATCACTCGGTGCGATGGTTAAGTTATCCTGGGTCACCCTTAAAATCACAGTTTAATTGCATTAAAATTAACAAAACTTTAATTTTTTTGACATTTATGTACCCTTCCAAGGTGGGTCACCCACTAATGAATTTGGTGGTAGGACCTCGTGCAAGGACCGCCCGCACCGTCTTACCCGTTAACCTACCTCTAAATAGCAGTGTGCAGTGCACTGCTGTGTTTTGGTTTGGGGATAAGATGGTGTAATTACTGGCATAGATAGAGGCAATCCATCTAAGTCAGGGTAGGCAGCACATAGGCGATTTTTTGATCACTATCTATGTCCATGGGCCTCACTTCCTGCTTTCTATCAGGTGGGCTGAGAGCTCAGTTGTCTACCTTCGTCACATAAGAAAAAATGGTATTATAACCATACCTGGGATAACTCGGGGCATTTACACGAAAGTGATGTAGCAAAATATTTTATCGACTAAAAATATATCGATGTTACTGTGAATGACAACATCAAAATGTTATTCGGCATAAATAAATATTAGGTACTTACTCTTCAATTAAAATAACAACTAACTTTAAACGGGTAATTACGCGTTTATTTTAAAATAGTTTTCAAAATATACAATTAATATTAAATATCAATATTTAAATTGTCATTTTGATTAAAATGACATCTGCATGCTAGTTTTTACTATCTGAAGAGGCCCGATATCAGATAATTATGAGATTGAACCTCTGTACTGTAATCGAGAATGTTCAATAAGCACATCTTTTATTATAATTATATCGACATCTTTTTAATCGATATCAAATCCCTATAACTTGCCCCCAGTTATCCCAGGTATGATTATAACTTGCAGGACACTTTCTTCTAGCAAACTATTCAACTGTTCGTCCCTGGGTGTTGTACCAGAATAACAACAAGTGATTGACCCATAAAACTTAGTGCAATGTAACACTATGCCATTGCCAAACAAATGAAATGCATTATAAATGTTCGATATCATATATCAAAGAGTTCATTAACCTCTGAGTTGGGAATCGAACCCAGGTCTTCAGCTTTCGCGGCTGATACCGCTAAACCGGCTGGCCTGATTAATTTCTATCGTTTATGGCATCTAATATTAGTAGTTGTAAATAGTATAGTATTACTACTTTAGAGTATAACACAAATATCACACAAAACAAGATCAAATCAATAATTTTATCAGTTTCACAAAAACATGAACAGAAATGCACTTGTAATTATTGTTTTTTAACAGGACCCAACAATTCCTGGACAAATATTACTGGCGGTATACAAGGCTGTCAAAGCGAGACAATTGAAGATGGAAATCAGGATACCTGTATTACCGTAAGAAATAATGTTTTAATTTTGGTGCAAAGTTATAGTTTTCATGCTTGTGCTAATACAAGAGAAAGATTCTCTCGTGGTTCTTGAAAATCGAATTTTTGAGACTTTGTAGGGCTTCAAAGCATTCCTGGCGTGTTTTTAGCTCACTCGCGCGAAGAAATGCCTATCACAAATCTGATCAGTGATCACACAAAATAATAAAAAACAGTATTGAACCCAATTATCAAAGAGAAATATGAGGCTTTCTAGCTAGTGTTTTCAAAAGCAGATGTTTACATGCTTTTAATACTTTTGAAAGTAATGTTTAACTTGACGGACAAGACACAAAAAATCCTGAAGCCTCAACGTAATCATACAGTACAAGAAATTCTGTACTGGAAAAAATACAAAAAGAGTGATATAGGATGGTCGTTTTTGAAACCGATGCCCTAGAGTTGCCGATTTCTAAAAATGTACATTTGTCTATTTAGAAATGAGACTTATACATAGGACGTTAAGACTATCGAAAAAATGGTGAGTCGTATAGTTAGTGAAATATAAATTGGTAACTTTCTACCTACATTATAGTAAAAATAAACATTCAATTTATATTTCTCGAACTATACCCTCATATCAATAAGGATTAATCTATAACTGTCAAAAGTTCATTCTTAGAAATCGGCATCAATAAATTTATAAAAAAATAATGTATCTAAGGTTGGAACGTGCGAAGCAACTCGCCGAATCGCTGGAAGAGAGTGGGACCAGGATGGACCTGGAGCTGATGGTGCCGCGGCTCCCGAGCATCAACCAGACGCTCTTCCCGCTCAAGGTGTCACAGGTAATCTGTCAAAAAAAAAAAGAAAAGTTAAATAGGGTTGATGAATTGTGTTGTATGACAAGATATAGTTAAATGTTAACATCCTTATTCATAAACGTTTGTTAACTTAACAAGCCGCAAATAATTGTTTGTCCCTTTCGGTCTTGACAATGTGTCCATAAGAGCAAAAGGGACAAACAATTATTAGCAGCTTGTTAAGTTAACAAACGTTTATGAATAAGGGTTTATATGGGTTTTTATGCCATATAGAATTATTCAGTAAAGAATTATGCCACAACAGGGTGAACCGAAATAAATAGAATCCGTCAAACAAAGTAATTAACAATGTAATTTTCTATTACACGATTATGTAACTACTTCCGTTCAAAAGTGTTTTCTGCATAATTATAAACTTTGCATAAATATTAATATGCCAAGATAGTTTCGGGCAAAATAATGTTCGAAATATTGTTATTTATGCCAAGTGATGTTTCTGCCTATCATTAAGATTATTCCAAAATAGTTTATGCCAAGTCTGTTATGTCCTAAGCATTTCGGACAAACAAAATTATGCCAGATACAGGGAATCCATTTATTTCAGCTATCTTATAAAAAATAAGGCTTATTTTGTATTGATGCTAATTATCTCCTTAACTTTTTACGGTAAAGTTAAAATATTTTATGAATTATCAAGAACAGATCACTTTCGTAAGTTACCGCCACTAACCGAAGTTTGTTCTAAAATCCGAAGGTTTTTTTAAGAACTCAACTTAGAAAAAAAAGGAAATTTCAGGAAAATAGCTGGTTCTGCCTTTACCGTGGGATAGGATTTGTGTTATTATTGTCTAATGATATTTAAAATTTTCTCTGTCTAAACTACAATTTATGTACATAGATTAAATCTAACTAATCTACTTAACCTAACCTATATCTAAGATTGGCCCTTGTGGCATTGTACCGAGGATACTGGCGGCATTTCCTCGCTGTATCGCAATACTGATGCGTTGTGCGAGGAAGTCGCCAGCTCTTCGGTCTCTAGTTACATCAACCAGACGTTTCGCGATCTCAGCAAACAATTTGCGTGCGCTGGGGCCCCAAGAACCTAAAGTTTCTACGCCAAACGGTACAAAATCGTACTCTTTGCCGAGGCCCTTATATTTATTACGTTTTAAAAATTCGGCATTTTCAGCCGCAGCGGCTGCCTTAAACGTAGTTCGTTGAAGATGGGACGGTGCCAGGGTATCTACGCAAGTAGCATCCCATACCAACATCCGTCCCAAGCTCCAAGGAACCAAAGACACACCATCAGGTCTCTTGCCATCATCCCTAATAATACCAGTAGGCTCAAGAAGAGCAGGTACGTTGATCGTGGCAAGAGACCTGCGGATTATGTCGTTAAGCGTCGCATGTCTGGAAATACGGCCTGCGCTTTTTTGACAACTTAGTCCGTGGTGTCCCAGTCGGTCCACGTCTGTGCCACAACAGCATAAGTGAGGGGTACATACCGCGGCCCCGAGTCTCAGGCCGGTTGCGAGCCTAAGAGAGGCCGGATCCAGGAAAGTACCAGTACTAGCCGAAGGATGGGCATGCAGCCAGTAACCAGCTTCCCGGGTTCCGACCGCCAAAAGTCTCGCACGATCCGGACCTGCAGAGCTGTTTAGAAGAGAATTGTATGTTAGATCACAATACACATTGTCCCAGCTCCTTTGCGATTTTTGGTTGTCAGGAAAATTTTTAGAAGGGCAAGCAATTTTGAATGCATTTTTGGCGTCCTCCAAACCCGCAGTCTCACAGTTAATAGGCAGAGCCCTTAGGATCTTTCCTGTGAGATCAGACGTGCTGTGGACGGATGCCAAAAATGCAGGAGAAGCCACACATGAAATTTTTCGTATCCCTAAACCCCCATACCGAATAGGGAGGGATGCTTGGGACCAGGAACGCTCCGTTAGCTGAATATTTAGAATTTTTTCTATGGTAATTTTGATTAAGTCGTCTAAAGGTGTTAATAAATTAATATTTTTCCAGAACGGACAGCAACGGAGCACGTATGTCAATTTAGGGACAAAAAGACAAAACTTAAGAATCGCAAGAGCATAATGAGGGCTAATTTCGAGTAGACGATTTGCGTGATTTTGGAATTTAGAAATCGAGTTAGAAATGTAATCGGGAAAGGATTCTTCAAAAATAGGAGAACCCAGGAGGCAAAGTGAATATTTGTCTACTATTTTTATACCAGGAGTCAGACAATCAAATTTGGATTTTAAAACAGTCAAACTATAGGAAGTCTTTTGAATAAAGAGTTCGCATTTACTATAATTTAGTTCTAAACCTGTTCTCTGTCTTACTTATTCTTTAATTATCCGCGAGCATTCCGTCTCCTCCAAAGACTCTTTAATCATCAAAAGCTTTTTCCCTATCACTCACTTTTCATCCGAAATTCTTGAACTGAAGTACGGTCGAGGAAATTGAATGTTTAGCAGTTTATGGCTCACTTTATATTGGGCGTGCTTAGTACTAATAAAGCCAACCAAATTAACTTGAACCGCAAAATGCTAAACATTCAATTTCCTCGACTGTACTTTGAATTATTTTATCAGAAAAAATACTTGCGTAGGTCACCAGCGTCGGCAAATTCTGGGTGCAACACGACGAAATAACAGCCGAAACCGAGCTAAACACGATCCAAGCAATGCTTAATACCGGAAGATTACTGGCATACACTGAGAATGTGGCGCCGGGCGACCTCGTGGCGGCGCCCTATACTGACCAGCGGGTGTACCGCGCCAGGGTGCAAAAAGTCCTTAGAGACATGGTGGAGGTAAGTCACACATGTGTGTCACTGGCATATGAGTTATATTGTATAATTAATATCGGCATGGTATTGCCAAGCAATGCTTAATAGCGGAAGATTACTGGCATACACTGAGAATGTGGCGCCGGGCGACCTCGTGGCGGCGCCCTATACTGACCAGCGGGTGTACCGCGCCAGGGTGCAGAAAGTCCTTAGAGACATGGTGGAGGTAAGTCACACATGTGTGTCACTGGCATATGATTTCTATGAGGTAATTTATGGTGGTATTGCCAAGCAATGCTTAATAGCGGAAGATTACTGGCATACACTGAGAATGTGGCGCCGGGCGACCTCGTGGCGGCGCCCTATACTGACCAGCGGGTGTACCGCGCCAGGGTGCAGAAAGTCCTTAGAGACATGGTGGAGGTAAGTCACACATGTACATATGTCACTGGCATATGAGTTCTATGGTATAATTTATATCGGCATGGTATTGCCAAATGCTTAATACCGGAAGATTACTGGCATACACTGAGAATGTGGCGCCGGGCGACCTCGTGGCGGCGCCCTATACTGACTAGCGGGTGTACCGCGCCAGAGTGCAGAAAGTCCTTAGAGACATGGTGGAGGTAAGTCACACATGTGTCACTGGCATATGAGTTCTATGGTATAGTTAATATCGGCATGGTATTGCCAAGCAATGCTTAATAGCGGAAGATTACTGGCATACACTGAGAATGTGGCGCCGGGCGACCTCGTGGCGGCGCCCTATACTGACCAGCGGGTGTACCGCGCCAGGGTGCAGAAAGTCCTTAGAGACATGGTGGAGGTAAGTCACACATGTGTCACTGGCATATGAGTTCTGTGGTATAATTAATATCGGCATGGTATTGCCAAGCAATGCTTAATACCGGAAGATTACTGGCATACACTGAGAATGTGGCGCCGGGCGACCTCGTGGCGGCGCCCTATACTGACCAGCGGGTGTACCGCGCCAGGGTGCAGAAAGTCCTTAGAGACATGGTGGAGGTAAGTCACACATACGTCACTGGCATATGAGTTCTATCAGATAATTTATATCGGCATGGTTATTACCTTTACCTATAAGTAGGTATACCGTGGCCAACGTGTCAATAAGCCGTAATACTTTCTGGGCTTATGTATATGGGTCAAAATTCTTTTCGTTGTCTTGTTTCATAGCACTCTGTCACGCTTTTAGTTGGTGTTTCGACTCAGTATATGAAAAAAATTTAGTGCACTTGTATTTCTTTTTCACGCTAGATTTTAATCCGTACATGAGAAATTAAAAACAAAACATCACATACAAAAATCACCACTGCGTCACGTTTTTTGGGGACACAAAATAAGACAACGAAAAGAATTTTGACCCATATGACTTTCCCCGAGTGTTTATTACGTTTTAATAAAAAAAAGTGTTCTACATATATTGATTTAAACTTTCACGATTATCACTCATATTTTAAAGACAAACGGGTCTTAATCGCGTAAACTTACGTTTAATTATATCCTGACGTTTCGGGCATGACGTTACACCTGTGGTCGCAGGCAGACTCTCCTGCCTGCCTGCCGTGGACTGTCTGCCTGCGACCACGGGTGTAACGTCATGCCCGAAACGTCAGGATATAATTAAACGTAAGTTTACGCGATTAAGACCCGTTTGTCTTTAAAATAAAAGTGTTCTACGTCTGTTTTTGTATGACATACCTTCGATTGTTTCTGTGTGTGTATAAATTGTATTCTCCATCATCAGATCGCGTACATCGACTTCGGCACATTCGGGCGTATAGCCCCGTCCAGCCTCCGTTCTCTACCGCCCGGCATCTGCCGCACCACGCCGCCGCTCGCCATGCCGTGCCGGCTGGCCGAGCTGGCGCCCGCGCCCGTGCTGGACTCGCACCCGCAGTGGAAGCCGCAGGCCGTCGCCATGTTCGAGCGCTTCGTGCGGCAGCCGCGCCTCGTGGGGAAGGTGAGATCGACAGTGTTGCATCTGCCGCACTACGCCGCTCGCCATGCCGTGCCGGCTGGCCGAGCTGGCGCCCGCGCCCGTGCTGGACTCGCACCCTCAGTGGAAGCCGCAGGCCGTCGCCATGTTCGAGCGCTTCGTGCGGCAGCCGCGCCTCGTGGGGAAGGTGAGATCGACAGTGTTGCATCTGCCGCACTACGCCGCTCGCCATGCCGTGCCGGCTGGCCGAGCTGGCGCCCGCGCCCGTGCTGGACTCGCACCCTCAGTGGAAGCCGCAGGCCGTCGCCATGTTCGAGCGCTTCGTGCGGCAGCCGCGCCTCGTGGGGAAGGTGAGATCGACAGTGTCGCATCTGCCGCACTACGCCGCTCGCCATGCCGTGCCGGCTGGCCGAGCTGGCGCCCGCGCCCGTGCTGGACTCGCACCCGCAGTGGAAGCCGCAGGCCGTCGCCATGTTCGAGCGCTTCGTGCGGCAGCCGCGCCTCGTGGGGAAGGTGAGATCGACAGTGTCGCATCTGCCGCACTACGCCGCTCGCCATGCCGTGCCGGCTGGCCGAGCTGGCGCCCGCGCCCGTGCTGGACTCGCACCCTCAGTGGAAGCCGCAGGCCGTCGCCATGTTCGAGCGCTTCGTGCGGCAGCCGCGCCTCGTGGGGAAGGTGAGATCGACATTGCATCTGCCGCACTACGCCGCTCGCCATGCCGTGCCGGCTGGCCGAGCTGGCGCCCGCGCCCGTGCTGGACTCGCACCCTCAGTGGAAGCCGCAGGCCGTCGCCATGTTCGAGCGCTTCGTGCGTCAGCCGCGCCTCGTGGGGAAGGTGAGATCGACAGTGTTGCATCTGCCGCACTACGCCGCTCGCCATGCCGTGCCGGCTGGCCGAGCTGGCGCCCGCGCCCGTGCTGGACTCGCACCCTCAGTGGAAGCCGCAGGCCGTCGCCATGTTCGAGCGCTTCGTGCGACAGCCGCGCCTCGTGGGGAAGGTGAGATCGACAGTGTTGCATCTGCCGCACTACGCCGCTCGCCATGCCGTGCCGGCTGGCCGAGCTGGCGCCCGCGCCCGTGCTGGACTCGCACCCTCAGTGGAAGCCGCAGGCCGTCGCCATGTTCGAGCGCTTCGTGCGGCAGCCGCGCCTCGTGGGGAAGGTGAGATCGCGGACAGTGTTGCATACAGCTGAGCAATTCTTTTCATTTTTGCCACTAAACTGAAATATGAAATTTTAGGTAAATTTTATACTATTTCTACTCAGAATCACAAGCCGATTCCATTTCCGTCGAAAAAAAAGTGTCCCATGATTTTTTTTCCTATTGTGTTACTATTTTCCATACACCTTCTATGGCGGTAACACAAGAGGATATTCGGAATATGTATGAAATTTTTTTTTTTCGCCGGAAATGTAATCAGCTCGTGATTCTGAGCAGAAATAGTATAAAATTTACCCAAATTTTCATATTTCATTTTAGTGGCAAAAATAAAAAGAATTGCTCAGCTATGCTATTCTCTTATTCACACATTCGATGCTGCGTTCGTCAACGAGCTCGACGTCGACACAGCCTTGTCTAAAATCCTAGCTGTTTTATTTGACATTAGGAATCGAGGCTGTGAGCGAGGTTGTGGGCGAGTTCGTCGCTGTTTTTCGTTAGAGAATACGAAGTTCGTACATTAAACGCCAAACTCTCGACGCAGTGTAGTTCCAGCTCACGCCGCATTCGTCGCCGAGCGCTAGTGTCGTTTAAAGTAAATTAGTGAATACCATTTTTAGGCTCGACGCTGCCGCAGCGCTGACACAGCGCTGACAGCAAAGCGGTTTCCTTAGTAAATAACACTGCTGGACCGACTTACCATTTCAACTACTAGATTAAGCTTATCCCTTCATCTGTGTTTAATAAGGTTCCGTACAATAGATATTGAACTCAAATCAATGCATAATTTGAATTCAAAATCCAATGATTTTTAGCAATCACAGATGACCGAAGGGATAAACGATGACTACCGATTTAGTTGTCTTATGTAGTACTCAACTTTCTAACCTAAAACGCTTCTAAACTAAACCTCAACACAATTTCAGAACCGTTTTTGAAAGGCATGTATGGCTTGCGATTTCCATGTTTTCATTTTTCTAAGGTAAAACTGACACTAATCCTAGGCACCGGCAGTACAAGCGCATACATAGTGTTGCAACGGTGACGAGGTCCAGCGGTGAGGTAGCATAAATAAAATAAACTATTTCATAATACACGGCACACAACTTGTCCGTGCCCCCATCTTAAAATAGTATTTCAACATATGAACCTTTGATTTCAAATGAGCCGTTAAATAGTATCCTCCGGGTTCTACCACGAGCTTCAAAATCCACAAATATCGAGGATTTATCTCTCTCACTCCCAACGAAGGCGTCATTAAACTGAGACGAATACTCGGAATTTGCGAATTTCGAACTTCACGGTAGTAGGCCTGTTTCTCACATGAATACGTTTCCAGATATACTCAGTCGCGCACGGCGTAGTATCCATGGAGCTGCTCGCGCTAACCGGCAACGGCGAGGAAAGAAACCTGAACAAGGACCTCATCAACGCCAAGCTGGCTGTCCCGTGTGAGGAGAGCTATGATTCCAAGGTACTTTAGATCTTAAACACCTTTATTGTCACTACTTCTGTATGCTTAGCACATGATTGGTACGTCAATCCTCCTTAGACCCGGGCCTTTTAAAATATTTTTAGTCAGAAAGACCGAAGCGGCTTTTTATAGAACAAAATATGGCGACCATTGTTAAGTCCTGACGTTATAGAATTAATATTTACATTGTGATAGAACGACCTTTAAAATTTTATTACCCAGGACTTAATGATGAACGCCATTTTGTTCTTTTAGAAGGCACTTGGGACTTAGGAGGTTAAGTCGCCGCGAGATAGATTTTCCATCTTTTACTAACTACCTATATGAATAAAAGAGGGATGGATAGTTTATCTCGCGGCGACATACTGTCGCATTTATCATGTGCTAAGCCTCCTGTTGTTTCTCCAATAAAGATAATAAATAATAATAAATAAATAAGGTTTGTTGACGAAAAAGAGTTCATTTTTCACTTGTTTTACGTCCGCATTCTGCAATATCGTCTATTACCATAGTTCTAACCAGTTTGTGGAGCATTCCATGGGCTGTTCCGGACAAACGCATGTGTATTCCGATAATTTGAGTTTTATTCCTAGTTATTAGTTAATATCGATTTTTTGAACAATTTTTGACTCCTCTGGTCACGAAAGAGAACTTATAAACTGATAAACGATAAACCCACAATAGGAATGATTACTGTAGTTATAATAAAATATTAAACATTATGTACGACATAATACACGAATAAATTATTACTAAGATGTATATTGCAGTAATTTTTTGTTCAGAACTTCTATTTAATAAATTGAAAAGACTTAAAAGTGTAGGTCATTTAATTTTGGCAGTACTCAAACGTGACGTCACTTTTGAGTATTTCATATAAAATTCCATAGTGGTGATCCTTTTGACAGTTCGAAAAAAGATCAGGACCAGTCATCATGCCTATTTTGAGAAAAATCGTGTTTGTATGGGACATCGGTGGACTTTTTCGCGTAATGCATCTTATATGTGAGATTCATGCATGACACTACAGGCAATAATGGGGCAAACGTCATGAAGCTTCTTGACATTCCAGAAACTAGTATAGGGTCCTGGAACATTCGCCAAGATTGACTGACATTCCAGGTAATTGAGATTTGTTATGCTGGATTGCAAAGTCGTTGCGTGGTGCTGAAAGCGGACCAAATGAAGGATTCCAGGTTTAAACCTTCAGCGAAGCGAATGATAAAAAAATGAATTCAGGGCATAGTGAGGATTTCAAGGCACGAACGCAAAATAAATTTGTAGATTTTTGAGCGCATATTTCGAAGGATAAAGGGAGCCTTTCCGAGCTAGTCAGTTGAAAAATGTCTTATTTATGAAATATTATCGGTACCTATAGCCTCGTCCTGCCCGTCATACTCAGTTTGAGCTATTGAAATTGACACCTAATAAATTAGAAAACAGTTTATTTTTTTGTTGTACATTTTACTTAACCCTTAGGTGCATATGGTATCACACATTTTAATTCTGAAATGACTTATGTAAACAATCGATGCCAATTAGAACTCTGTTGCTCAGTGTGTCAGTCGCAATTAATTACTTATTTCGACATGTGTCATTTCGGTCGTATCATTTATGATACTGTGTGCACCTAAGGGTTAAAAGTAATGAATTTTGAGTGCTACCTCAACCTACACAGGCTTTTCATTCATTATTAGTCAAAAATCGATAAGGATAGGCGAGGATTCTAATATACAAAGTTTTAAAATAATACCTAAATCCTATTATCACGTACAGCTGAACCACGACTTGCGGGAATCAGCGAACACTCTCACCTCCGACATGAATACCGCGCAAATCAACGCCTACGACCGCGAACAAAAGGAGCTGGCTTTCCGCGAGTTGCGAGAGGTTGACTTGCTCGACACCACGGAGTGCTACAACGACTGCTGCCTTAAGGGCCCCTTCAGGTGGGTACTACAGCTGCAGTGTTATTCACTAAGGAAACCGCCTCGCTGTCAGCGCTGTGTCAGTGCTGCGGCAGCGTCGAGCCTAAAAATGGTATTCACTAATGTACTTTAAACGACACTAGTGCTCGGCGACGAATGCGGCGTGAGCTGGAACTACATTGCGTCGAAAGTTTGACGTTTAATGTATGAACTTCGTATTCTCTAACGTAAAACAGCGACGAACTCGCCCACAACCTCGCTCACAGCCTCGATTCCTAATGTCAAATCAAACAGCTAGGATTTTAGACAAGGCTGTCTCGACATCGAGCTCGTTGACGAACGCAGCGTCGAATGTGTCAATAAGAGAATAGCATAGCTGGACATGCGTAGTTCTGGTACTGGTCGGAACCACTGGCATGAACACCGCGCAAATCAACGCCTACGACCGCGAACAAAAGGAGCTGGCTTTCCGCGAGGTGGACTTACTCGACACCACGGAGTGCTACAACGACTGCTGCCTTAAGGGCCCCTTCAGGTGGGTACTCCCACAGCTGGATATAGTCGTGTGGTTCTGGTACTGTTCGGGGCCACCTCATGCAGTCCCGGGATTCATTTGTATGCTATCACGGGATTTGACTTTATAAAATACAGTGATTGCATACATTTGAATTAGGCTTGCATGTCCTAGTCGGAGACACTTATTTGCCATTGATTTGTAAATTGATAAAGATACAATGACATTGAAAATAGGTCAAATTACAAAGTAATAGTAACTTAAATAATCATGTTAGTAAAATATTCACCAACCCACGTCTGAATCACGAAAGCGTGGACTTGCTCGACACCACGGAGCGCTACAACGACTGCTGCCTTAAGGGCCCCTTCAGGTGGGTACTCCCACAGCTGGACTGGTCCTGGTACTGGTCGGAACCACCTCTGGCATGAACACTGTGCTAATCAACGCCTACGACCGAGAACAAAAAGGAGCTGGCTTTCCGCGAGGTGGACTTACTCGACACCACGGAGTGCTACAACGACTGCTGCCTTAAGGGCCCCTTCAGGTGGGTACTCCCACAGCTGGATATAGTCGCGTGGTTCTGGTACTGGTCGGAGCTAGGGCATCATCATCATCATCATCAGCCTATGTTAGTCCACTGCTGGGCGTAGGTCTCTCCTATTAACTATGTGTATAGACGCATTAGGGGGTAAATAGCTATAATCGCCACGCTGGGCAAGCGGGTTGGCGATCGCAGTAATGTGTCCACTATGATGACGCTGCTGCCCATCATCAATCTTGTAGAATGGTCAGTGACACACAGCTAGGGCATACAATCCCGGAATTCATTTGTCACGGGATTTGACTTTATAAAATGCAGCTATTGTATACATTTGAATCTCGGGATTGTTTGTCCTAGTCAGAGACACTTATTTGGCATTGATGTGTAAATTGATAAAAAAACAATGACACTGAAAACAGGTAAAATTACAAAGTACTTAATTGTAACTAAAATAATCATTTAGTAAAATATTCACCAACCCACGCCTGGATCAAGAAATCATCTGTATTAACTTATAAATTGACCTATACAGCCTTCAAGATATCATAGAAAAAGAGTCTGGATTAACATAATTTTGCAAAAACACCACATTTATTATTAACATCCATTAGGGGTCGCAACCGAAGTACGAAGTTCAAGAAAGGCAAAATGATTAGTCGTTTTTTTATTACTTCGGTAGCGACCCCTAATATTTGTTTATAATAATTGAAAAACAAAACAAATATGGTTTACTTATCAAATAACAAAATGAGAGATGCCCCATAGAATTTTGCAATCGGGAGAGCAAAGAGCTCCTTTATTGGTTCGAACATCCTCTACAAAATTGCAAAAATAAGAAGCACCCTAAGAGATATTTTTGAAGTTTTGTTTGCTTACATTTGTTTTTATTTCAGCCCCTTGGAGGGAACAGTGCATAACCTGATGTACGGCAGTCGAGAGACGCAAGTGCAGATCGAGTGGAACTCCATCAATTCTGTGCTGCTCGATACCGAGCCCCAACGCGCCTACGAAAGGTAATTATTTATTCACCACAAACAATTACACAATTTGATATACTTGATGGTTATGAGTTATGAGTATACCGACCGACTTTACCCAAGCATTATTAATGTCAAAAGAAATAAAAAAGATTGTATGATGTATGTCATTTTTGGATAGAAAACTTTTTATTATTATTAATTGTTTTTTTTTTATACATGACCGTTGAATTGAGTTGAAAATTGTTAGGAAATAATTATATATTTTCTCATTTACTCAATTGTAAAATATAAAACTATAAGGGTACTTCCTAGTGTACTGCGTAACCTTTTAGGCAAGGATGCATATCGATGGTTGTGTGACTCAACTTCGTATGTCCAGGGTGTACGACTAAACCACGTATATGAAATGTATGATACAGAAATATATTTGTATGACACTATCTCGTAAGCCATTATACGAGGTTGAGTAACACAGCCAGCGATATTATTTTTTCTCAAACATGAAATGAAATACGGTCCATTCATCCTTAGTTGTCTTATCTAGTAAACAACTTCCTAACCTAAAAGTACACGTTTTCTGTTGTAATCTGCTGTTTCCTTGATGAAAAATTAAGCAATTCACTAATAACTACGTACGGACTGCACAAATACGGACTTAGGTATTTTGGTATAGGCAAATATGGCAGTTTACAACAGAAAACTTGTACTTTTAGGTTAGAAAGTTGTTTACTAGATAAGACAACTAAGGATGAATGGACTTTAGTGTCGTTAAGTTCCTTATAATAGGCTGCGAAGTATGACGTTTCAGGTGCGACTAGGACAAGAGGTCGTTAATGGAATTTAATACAAATCTTGAAGGCCTAGGCCGGCAAAATGCTCTTTTTTTAATTCCATTCCATATAAATTTGTGGCACAGGCGTCATGACATTCTGCCACTATGCAATACTATGCATGTAAAACTTTGATTTTCTTGTTTTTTATTTCATTGCATGTTTGAGAAAAGCACTATACATACCTCGGCCGGAAATATGGGGTTGCCTGCCTCAGACCTATCAGTCTATATGAAGAAGGGTCCACGGAAAAAACATGTCCAAAGCCTGAAAAAATCTGGGCATATTCACACCTTATTCCGTTAAAAGTAATGTGGTTTTTCCTTCTGTAATTTGAATTGACTAGACATGTTCTTTCCGTTCTTATGTCTTCGGCCGGCAACCCCTTTCGTCCCGGCCTCTATAGTAATGTGCTATTGTTGCCAGGTTACTGATAGCCGCCGACGTGGGCCAAAGCGAGCACACCAATAAGCTGACGCTGCGACATACGACCCTCATGCCCAACGTCCCGGCCCTACCCGCCATTATCGCGCTCCTCTTCTGTCCTACGTGAGTTTACGAGTACCTCTGTCTCCTACGAACAAATAAAACATGGAAGCCGCACGCCATATTAAATTGCCTTTCAAAAACGGTCCTGAATTTTAGTTGACAAGTGTCACCCCGTCTTCAATGCGTCACGGTAATGAATTTCAATGTAAACCTATAAAAACTTAAACCGCCATTTAGAAATAGTTGTGATTGGTCCATCAAAGTTTTGATTGGCTATATTCTATAAGCATTTGTCAAAGATGTTGCGTCGACATTATGCGCGGTGTTAAGAAAAGCGCTATGTCCTGCCCATCTTGGCACAATTGAACAATTGTTTTTGGGGGCATTTTTGAGCTGGCGTTAGACGTCCATGTTATTTATGGTCGCAGTCTGTCTCTTATTTATTTTTATTTTATTTTTATTTATTGAGAAACAAACGGTTATACAACATACATTACAGTAAATTTAATTACAACTGGAATAAACCTGGAGTTTCCTTAATAGAAATAATAATTAAGTAAATACATATTCAAAAACCAAAATTACTTAATAAAACTGTAGGTACAGATGTAGTGAGAAATGACTTGCCTTCGGAAACGTTCGTCAACGTCATGCTGTTTCAGTCTATCTCACTGAGACTGTCAGTAATAGCTGTCATGCTACTTCAGTCAGACTCGGTGACACTGCCTGAAACAGCATGTGTTTACGAACGTTTCCGAAGGCAAGTAATTTCTCACTACACCTGGAGCCCATTTCTCAAAAGCTTGTAACTTGTAATACAAGTGGAAGTCTCTTTTTGACACTATTAATTTGATAAGGACTTCCGCTTGTATTACAAGTTACAAGCTTTCGAGAAATGGGCCTCTGTAAGTGCAGCACACACGCTGACAGGTTTAAAGTATCGTAAGTAACAAAAAACTTTACAAAGGAGGAATATCTTTAAATGCTGAACAATCTGCTAGAAATTTGTTTTTTAAAACAATTTAAACTTGGGAAAACATATCAATATCGTTAAAAAGTATGTTGTGGTTACGCATTGAACGTCTAATATAGGAGTTTCTGGCTCTTTTCTGTTATAACCAGAGATCGGATGGATTTGCGACTTTCTTAGCCTCACTTGCATTGATATTTCCGATAGACTTATGTGTATGTAAAATAAGAGTGATGACATGTAACAAAAGCTACATGAAGCAAGTGAGTGGTTAGTGATTTACGTCATTTTGATGACATTTAGTATGAGATGTCGCACAAAAATCCGATCTCTGGTTATAACCAGCTTTTCTGTTATTTTTAACCGGGGGTTGTGATCAATTTATTTACGGACTACTTTATGCATGGGAATATTTACACCTCTGTGCATAAGTTTATCGTTGAAAAGAGCATTTTTTAATCATACGCATTGCAAAGGTTTTGAATGAATTATCAAGAGCTATAAGTGACACTACGTTGTGCTTGTATGGTTAACCAAATATAAAAAGCTTGAAAGTTGTTTTTAATAATATTTTTACTAAGAATATTTATTTGTTACGTGAAAATGTATCCGAATCAAATCATATAAATAACAAAAAAAGACAAAAAAATTAATAATTCAATTATGTTTTCCGTATTTGTCATATGACATTTTATGCTTCTTTTAGACTCAAATCTTTACCTTTACTTGTGGATATCTTGTATATTTGCAATAGGCATGATGACTGTCAAGTCAAATCAGCATCTTTTTTCGAACTGTCAAAACGATCATCACTATGGATTTTTATATGAAATACACAAAAGTGACGTCACGTTTGAGTACTGCCAAATGACCTACTCTTTTAAGTTCTTTTCAATTTATTAAATAGAAGTTCTAAATTACTGCAATCTACATCTTAGTAATCATTTCTTCGTTTATTATGTCGCGCATAATTTTAAATAATTTATTTTAACTACAGTCATCATCCCTATTGATTTTACTGTTAGTCAAATTATAACAACACACGAGTCCCGAAAATTCAACACTAACGGCCTATTTTAAAATTTTAAATAGGGATGATGACTGTATTTAATAGTACATAATACATTTGTTTCGCCTGGAAACCAAACTTAGTCGGCTTTGTATCCCTATTCGGCCTTGCTATGCTTGGCTGAATATACCTACGCAGCCTGCTAAAAGTTTTACAACAAATGAGCGAATGCTTATTGTATCCTCCACTTTACGAAATTTAGACGAATTGCGTTTTGTGTAGCGAACGAATGTCAAAGTCAAAGTCAAACTATTCTTTATTCAAGTAAGCTTATTAATAAGCACTTTCGAATCGTCTGACATTATCAAGAGAGAGAAAAAAAAAATCTACTACTGGTTCAAACCCTACGTCGTTCCTGAGAAGAACCAGTAAGAAACTCAGGTGAACTTATTTTTTCAAAACAGTATAATAATACATCTTATTAAAATAACATGCATGTAATGGGGATAGAATGAGCATTTGCTCGTTAGGTATAAATCCATCTTAATAAGTTTGGGAAACCAAACGCGTCTGCAGTATGTACTATTAACTACAGTCATCATCCCTATTCCAAGTTCTCTGTAATTTATCTATACATGTTTGTACAGGGCGGAGCTCCGTCGCGGGCGGTGCGGCGCGCGCTACAGCGCCGTGCTGTGCGGGCTCGGCGCCGGCCCGGGCTCGGCGCCGCTGTTCCCCGAGCACGACCTGCTGCTCACCGTCGACGCCGACCTCGACACCGAGGACGTCAGCAATGTATGTCGCAGGGAGACCCGTGTCTACATGTCTGTATAGTGCGGAGCTAGTCGCGGGCGGTGCGGCGCGCGCTACAGCGCCGTGCTGTGCGGGCTCGGCGCCGGCCCGGGCTCGGCGCCGCTGTTCCCCGAGCACGACCTGCTGCTCACCGTCGACGCCGACCTCGACACCGAGGACGTCAGCAATGTATGTCGCAGGGAGACCCGTGTCTACATGTCTGTATAGTGCGGAGCTAGTCGCGGGCGGTGCGGCGCGCGCTACAGCGCCGTGCTGTGCGGGCTCGGCGCCGGCCCGGGCTCGGCGCCGCTGTTCCCCGAGCACGACCTGCTGCTCACCGTCGACGCCGACCTCGACACCGAGGACGTCAGCAATGTATGTCGCAGGGAGACCCGTGTCTACATGTCTGTATAGTGCGGAGCTAGTCGCGGGCGGTGCGGCGCGCGCTACAGCGCCGTGCTGTGCGGGCTCGGCGCCGGCCCGGGCTCGGCGCCGCTGTTCCCCGAGCACGACCTGCTGCTCACCGTCGACGCCGACCTCGACACCGAGGACGTCAGCAATGTATGTCGCAGGGAGACCCGTGTCTACATGTCTGTATAGTGCGGAGCTAGTCGCGGGCGGTGCGGCGCGCGCTACAGCGCCGTGCTGTGCGGGCTCGGCGCCGGCCCGGGCTCGGCGCCGCTGTTCCCCGAGCACGACCTGCTGCTCACCGTCGACGCCGACCTCGACACCGAGGACGTCAGCAATGTATGTCGCAGGGAGACCCGTGTCTACATGTCTGTATAGTGCGGAGCTAGTCGCGGGCGGTGCGGCGCGCGCTACAGCGCCGTGCTGTGCGGTGCATGTCTGAGCCTACATAAATAAATAAATAAATATCTTGGGACATCTTACACAAATCAACCTAGTCCCACGGTAAGCTCAATTAAGGCTTATGATGTGGGTACCAGGCGACGATATATATAATAAATAGATACGTATAGATACTTAGATACATACACAGCCAAGACTGAGGAACAAACATTTGTGATAAATAAATACACAAAGAATGCCCTCGCTGGAGGTTCCGGGATTCGAACCCGGAACCTCCAGCTTCGTAGGCAGGGTCACTACCAACTAGGCTACAGAGGCTGACAAACACGTCTGTGTACATGTCTGTATTGTCTGTATAGTGCGGAGCTAGTCGCGGCACGAGGCATCGAGCACCACTTATCATGTCTTTATGGCACTGGTTCAACCAACGGCTGTGAACGAGTATCGATTTGGCAAGTTTTTTCTTACCGGGTGATTGAATTCTCTTAGAAAATTTGTTCACCGTCAGTGTGAACAGCCTTCGTTCATCCGTTGTTTTATTGGCACAGGTACTCATATCATTTCCTCGTTTCTTAAACCAGTGCTTTATGTGCGCGATTAGTATGTGAAACGCGAAATGCGGAGAAAAAATGCTTACATGCCTTGCGTCAATGTAAAATAATCATGCAAAGAAATCTGCTACGACTATTTAACCGTTTCAAGATGAAATAAAATGTTAACTTGATAATTTTAGCAGAATTTGATTGTTCGTAATGTGTTTATTAGAAAAGAACGAATAGTTCACTATGGTCGTCTCATCATTGAATACCGTTGTAAATATCCGATATCAGTTGGTATGTCTACTTTGACATGCAGTTTTTTATATTTAGCATACTCAACATGGGTCAAACTTAAAATCATGTTACGAGTCTTTCCGGTGGACATTTTAAAAGTTAAGGGCTATGACAGTTAATTTTCTTATTAAACCCTTATTGTCATTTAAAGACACTCCTTTCCTATTGAATTGTATGATCACGACTACACTCCTACTAGCTCCTTACTATTGGCCACAGGAAAGAGGTGCTCTACAGTTCAGCTGAACACGCACTTTTTCTTTCCTGTGGTCGATAGTTAACAGCCTGTGGACAGGTAGTAATGATTTTTATCATACAAAGCAATGGAAAAGTAGGACGTCTTAATGAAGATTAGGCTTTCATAAGAAAATCAAGCTTTGTAGGCTTTAACTTTTAGATTGGCCACCGGAAAGACTCCGAACATGGGTTTGCGTTTGACCCACATACTATATTGCAGATCAATCACATCCGGTACCTGATGGACTACTCGATCTACTGCCGCGAGGGCCAGGACACGCCCGCCATCGAAGAGGAGGCGCGCCAGAAAGTCCCCACCACCATTCGCGACATTCTGCTCAAGTGAGTTCCTTATGACCTATGACCTTGAACATGGGGTCGAAAAGTGCTCGAGTGGAGACCACGGCTAGGCAAACGCAGCGTAGGACGTCCACCCACAAGATGGACAGACGACCTTGTGAAGGTCGCCGGGACACGCTGGATGCAGGTCGCATCTAATCGTTACATGTGGAGGTCCAGAGGGGAGGCATATGTTCAGCAGTGGACGTCTTATGGCTGAGATGATGATGATGATGATGAGTTCCTTATCAGCAGACATCGTACATTTTACAGCATTTTGGTGCGGTTAAAAGCATCTGAATTCCCAATTATCGCTGGAATAGTTAATTAGCGTTCATAACAGTAATAGGAACCTAAATAAATCTTGTCCCTGGAAAATATTCACAGAGCTCCTATTATTTGAACTTTGTTGCAGAATTGCCGTGAATTTACCGTATTTAGGTGTCATATTACCATAAAATTTTATTAACGGATTCAGGCAATTTCATTCATTTTTACATTGTCAACCTATTTGAGCCTCTCCTATTAGGAGGTAATGGCCGTAATGGCCACATTAGGCACGCGGATTGGCGATCGCAGTAATGTGTCCAGATACGTGTCATCAATCTTCAATAATTGAATAGTCAATGACGCTTCAACCCATTAGTCGACTCTTACGACACACACGGAATAGTTGGGGTAGTGTCACACGTATTCTTACTATCGTCACCACGCGGCTCAAAAAGAAAAGGCAATTTATTTTGTGTTTATACCTACAGGTACAAACAGCAACACAGCTAGGTATACACTTCAGAAATTGGAAATATTGCATGAAAGAGAATCACATGTCAGTTACATAGGAATGTTGAGCCACTTGGCAAAGGATGCAATTTGGTCGTGTAATATTATGGGTTCGGTATTTTTCGTTAGTAAGTAGGCACGATCGCGACATTTCCGATGGTCCCCGATGATATGTCATCTTTGTTGCGTCAATATTTCAGTATTTGAAAACTAGTTGACATAATAATAAAGATGCCTTCGTCTACGAAAATTAAGAATTAGCTATCGGCCATTATTAGACGCTAGATGTCGTTGTTCCTAGTGGAAACTGGATAACGACAGTTCTTCATAGATTTGTCTAAAACCGTTTAGTAATTTATTAATGTTTTTACGAGGTCAAAAAGAACTTATTCGTTAATGTAACAAAAAATAAAAACAATATAAAAAAAGTATGTTTTCTTCAAATCGGATGCCATGATTTCATCATCATCATCATCAGCCTGTGATAGTCCACTGCTGGACGTAGGCCTCTCCTATTAACTATGTGTATAATCGGATTAGGAGGTAAATGCCCATAATCGCCACGCTGGGCGAGCGGATTGGCGATCGCAGTAATGTGTCCACTGTGATGACGCTGCTGCCCATCATCAATCTTTGATCAAATAATGGTCAGTGACACTTCAATCCCTTAGTCGACTCTTACGACACCCGCAGGAGGAGTTGGGGTGGTGACAAATTGTATTCTTATTGCCGTCACCACACGGCTTGCCATGATTTATCTAACATTAATAGGCGAGGTATTTTTTCAAGTCAAGATATTTTTTACAAATAGCCATGTTATCGGGCAATTTTAAATTATTTTTTCCATTGACAGAGACAAATGCTATTGCTGTCTTTATTATCATTCGTCACATCTCTTAGTTGAATACTTATGTAACCTTTGTGGCAATAGGGTAGAAAGACGTTGGACATGC
>JALPQI010000834.1:0-16233 GCA_025490895.1 Thaumatotibia leucotreta | reverse complement strand
TCCCAATTTCAAAGGACTGCGATTTTTATTGCAACAATTTATTACTATAAGTAAGAAAAAACATGAGGAAAAATGACACTTTATGTGATTAAATTTACTAATGACACTTTATGTGATCAATAGGCTTGGGACTTTTGGATGCTCGCTATGGTTCTGGTATCCGTGGAGTCGCCATTATGTTAACATTTTTTTGGAAGTCAAAGTCAAAGTACACAATAATTCGTATGTACGTATGTAATTATAATAAAACATTCTACCTACCGCTAGTAAACAAAATAAAGTAAAAAACCAACAATTACAAAAATGTCTCTTGAATCTAATATTAGTCGATACTTAAAAATTACCGATGAGCTGCTGGCTTTAGTAATCAGTGCGACATAATCATCATTCATTAATATTTCGTATTCATCATTAAAATGTTAGTTGGAATGGATCATTTTTTTTTATTTTGTGAGTTGAAAAAGACCTCTCTACGTCCACTGATGTTAAAGTTGTATTTTGTCTTCACTTATTGCTAGTTAATTGTAAGGCTCTATCCATTGTAAAACAAGCTATATTCACGACAATTATTTTGATGGAATACACTTTTAATATGATTAACAATAAACACTTTTTTCACACACACCGACTTTGAAATTAATGCCACATTAAAAGCAAAATGTATCAGGACTTCTTCGTCATATTTTAATTCGTGGTACGGCTCTAACCAGGATTTAATCTCGCAAGTAGTAAAATTATGCATTTTAAAATTTTATTAAAAATTGCGTAAACCTTTCATCTGAACTGACAACTTATTACTCAAGTGTTTATTTTTATTTAAAATAGATGTCAGTAGTCAGTCAAATAAAACACAAGAATCAAACAGGATGCATAGTAAAGTAAATCGTAAGTACGTATATACTATATGTATATTATGCATATCGCGTCAACCATGAACTTTGACACGTGTGTGTAATAGATTTGTGATAAAATTTATTGTATATGTGTTGTTGTATAGTATTAATACGTATAGATCATGACATCTAATACGATTTAATTCCAGGCTTTGACTTTGACTTCGAAAATTTATTTTACATAATGGGCGACTCCACGGATGCCAGAACCATAGCGAGCATCCAAAAGTCCCCAAGCCTAGTGATCAAATTTACTTTTAGTCGATATACTACCTTTTGCCTTGACTATGGACTTCAAATGGTAAAAGAATATTTGCTCGCAGCACGATTTTTAGCCATTTTTGGTTCTTACGAGCTTTATAAGCTGAAGCTCAGTTTCGTATCTTATGTTTGCGGTCTACAACCCAAATGTTTGCGTACCTAAGGTGTGCAAAACATATTTTCGATAATAAGCCGCTATTACTTTGACACCAGACTTAAAAAAATCTACTTGGTAACACTATATCGTTCACACCTGTATTGTTAAAGTTGCAAGCGAATCTACTCTATTTTAACATTAATCCATAATATGAAAGAAGAATAAGAAGGGTTTTAGTGCCATACATATACAGAACAATAAATACAAGTATAAACATGCCCCGCAGCATGTGTCGTGTCAGATGCCACGACTGGTTTTCAGGGCAACCGAGCTAAAAGTGTATTAAAGAACTAATCCTAAGTCTACCATTAATGATGTGCTTTATTTGTAGGTTCTACCAATTGCACAAGCGTCTTACGCTGAGGGTCTACCGACGCATTATTCTAGTCAGCATCATGCTCATAAGGTAAGCGAATTAAAATACAAATAATAACATTGACTGTAGTGATGGAACCAATGTTGGAGACTTTTAGCTGACGACAGGTACCAGTGATCCACACTTTTTTTAGTACTAAGGACCTGTGTTTGTAAATTGACTGTTGCAAAACAAATGCGTATCTCTTAGCTGTATAAAATAGGACGGTATGTATACCAATCGTCCGTAGATTAAAAAAAAATTAAAAAAAACCTAAAAACTTGCTCTATTCCATAATCACGCACTTTTAGAACACAATCTTGGTTTTATTACGATCTTAAAATACCTTGAGTTCACAAAACATTTTTAGTTAATATTATTGTTATTTATTAGTATTAACGTAAAAATATATCTGCAAACATGTTTCACGATATGTGGCAAAGATGTCGAATGCTATGGAAAGTCAGCCATATTTGTTGACTTTTTTTATTCTACTGATGATTGGTAGTAGCGATATCGGTTTTTGGAATATTCGCGAATGCGAATGCGAATATTTGCGATTCATATTCGCGAATGCGAATGCGAATGCGAATATTGGGTATTATAAATACCTATACATGTCATACATTGCTGGTATAAAATGCCCAAAGGCATTAAGTCCGCCATTTATACACTTTCGTATGTGCAATAAAGTTGAAAATAATAATAAACATTCATTCAAAATCCAAAAATATTGCTCAGGTGCAATGAAACGCAAAGAATAGATCCTTTTGCGTCGATATCTTTGGTTAATGAAGTATTTAGCAGTGACATTTAGGGATATTTTACCAGAAATACCTATTATACTGAATACTTAGTATTCAGAAGTAAATTCAAAACTAAGTGATTAGTTTGACTCCAAAGCTACAAGGTGTCACCGTCTTCGCAATCGCCACGACTGTTTTGTTTAATTATACGTATCATTTGTGTTTTATTAACTGAAAATACTGAAATATAACGTTTTATTCATCATTCAGTTAAAATATATAATTTTTAGAGGTGCATGTTTTTGTACCTAGATATCTAGGTATTAAGGCAAATTTTAGAATGTAGTACCTACTTCTTGCCTTAAGTGAACGAAATAATTAGATAAAAATATTCGCAATATTCGCGTCAATTTTTTGCGAATGCGAATACGAATGCGAATATTTTAAAACATGCGAATATTCGCGAATGCGAATATTCGTTACATCGCTAATTGGTAGTACATTACATCATTGAATTCTTATCCATTTCTAGTTTCGTCTCCCTATATATATTTAGTATATTTCTGTTCTTATGGTTCAAGTACCTTTCAAGATCAGAATAGGATTGGAATTCTCAGATGTAACTTGTCTGACCAGGTATCTTAACCCTTAATTCGACAAAGTCAGACAGAACAAAATTACTATCTTACATTGTAATTTGATCCAATATTGGTCCTAAAGTTTGTTGAGTTAAGAGTATTTATTCTGTGCTATGTTATGTACCGGAAGGCGTAGCGTGGGTAGGCCCCCCACAAGGTGGACTGATGACCTGGTGAAGGTCGCAGGAGTCCGCTGGATGCGGGTGGCGCAGGACCGGGTCATTGTGGCAATCGTTGCGAGAGGCCTATGTTCAGCAGTGGACGTCTTTCGGCTGATATGATGATGATGATGATGATGATGATGTTATGTTATGTGCCAAACTAAAGATGAGTTATATTGTCAGGTGAGCGTGGCATTAGGCGTGCTGCACACGATGGCTCGCGGCCCCGTGGCGGGCGCCGCCGAGTCGCGCCTGCGGGCAGCCTGCGTGGCCGCCTGGCGCTCCCGGTCCCTCTGCGAAGCACCCTCTCTCACCAACCACCCCTGCATTCATCCTGAGCAGTGAGTGCGACCATTATATACTGTGTATCTGACCTAGAGGAACATCTTTTAGCCCCATGATTACCAAATAGGGCACATTACAATAGCATAGTTTTTGTTCATAATCCTAATTTTTTTAGCTTTTAATGTAGGCTGGCAAATGTCATTCAACGGTAACTTACTGTATGCAAAACTTTAAAATTTTGACATTCATGATAGTATTACAGAACAAATAAGATCAGAAGAGGCACTTTAATGCCCTAACCGAATTTGTAGCGTCCTTATGACTTAGGTATAGTGCTTTTGCATGAAAAGCCACACCAGCTTTTATGAATTAACTCGTAACTTGAGCTTGAGATAATGAACTGTTGAAGGACTGATTGGTGTTTCATATTTGACGTTTATTAATCACGTTTTTTGACATCCGTCTCTAAAGGACCCTTCAACAGTCCCTCTAACTTTTTATGAATACGGCTGTAAGTCTTTTACTAAGCTTTTATTTAGTTTCGCATGCCCCTATAATTGTCCTTCTGTAATCAAATCTTACGTTGATTAACAGACATCGGATTCCGTGGGGCGAAACTGCTTGACAGCTAGGGATTTCCTATATCGATAAACTCGTTTATCGATACTACTTCTATATACTAGTGACCGCCCCCAACAGTGTGTGTTTTTTGTAACTACTGATCACTTTATGAAATTTTGTTATGCTCCTATAACCTCCACAGAAATTGAAGTCGTCTAGACACCTGAAATGGATTTTTCAGCCAAGACGGAAACGATTAACTCCCGAAAATATGGAAAAAAATCTGGTGGTTTACTTTAACAATAATAGATCGGACAGTCATGATCATGAAAAAAAATGCGACGAATATTTTTTTAAAAACGTTTTCAAAAAAGAAGAAGAAAATTTAGCTGCTATTTTACTATATAGGCAATACTCTTTTAATAAAAAAAAAAATAAGCAAACCTTTTTGTGTTCACTAGTATTTAGAACAAGGTAAATGACAATCTATAAATGAGTATATCTATATAGGAAGTCCCTAGCTGTCAAGATGTTTTCGCCCCACGGAATCCGATGTCTGTTGATTAAGTTCGATACATATCATGTAAGGCAGGGTGACATTGAAATGTGATATCATTCATGGAGCTGATCTGATAGATTTGGAACTTGGTACCATAAAAACCTTACCCTATCTAAATTGGGCACCACGGACTGTCATGAAAATGGCTTGCTGTTGAAATATGACATATATTTATTCAAAGAGCAACATTAATATTATACCATGCATATGGGTTCTGAGCTAGGAATACCTGTGTTACAGGACCCAAAGAAGTAACAACTTAATTTAGCAGTATTTCGTACAAAGGCAACCGTAGACGTTATAACTAGTGGTACACTAAAGAATATACAGTTAATAGAAGATGACTGCTATATGGTAATCGTCAGTTTGGGTATGGTTAGGTTATCACTTATCATGTATTTATTTCTGTATTACTATTGCTGACCCAAATAAATAAAATAACAATAAAAACTCGATTGTTACCAAAGATTGTCTAAAAAATCAAAAATTACCTTATCGTCGATGGCGTGCATGTCACGCGACGTCGCTTTTGTATTTGCGAATGCTGGTAACGACGTAAGCGCCATTGACAAAGGGATTTTTGATAGAAAGCGTCAAAGTAAATTTTACTTTCCAATTAACAGTGACAGCACAAAAGAGCACTCATCCGGAGTCCGCTACATAAGCGCGTGCAACTGTGGCCGCAGCAAGTGCTCCCGCGAAGACCCGTACACGGTGAAGGCGGCCAATTGTACGTTCTACGCCACCGCCGCGGCCGAGTGTGGCGTGTGCGCCACGCTGGCGTCTGTGGCGTTCCCTGTGTTCACGCCATCCACGCCGACCTACAGGTACTCACTATATTACCATACAATTGCTCGTGAAGGTGCACGGTGAAGCCAACTGCGCGTTCTACGCCACCGCCGCTGCCGAGTGTGGCGTGTGCGCCACGCTGGCGTCTGTGGCGTTCCCTGTGTTCACGCCATCCACGCCGACCTACAGGTACTCACTACATTACCATACAATTGCTAGTGAAGGTGCACGGTGAAGCCAACTGTACGTTCTACGCCACCGCCGCGGCCGAGTGTGGCGTGTGCGCCACGCTGGCGTCTGTGGCGTTCCCTGTGTTCACGCCATCCACGCCTACCTACAGGTACTCACTATACAAGTGCTCGTGAAGGTGCACGGTGAAGCCAACTGCACGTTCTACGCCACCGCCGCGGCCGAGTGTGGCGTGTGCGCCACGCTGGCGTCTGTGGCGTTCCCTGTGTTCACGCCATCCACGCCGACCTACAGGTACTCACTACAAGTGTTCGTGAAAATACACGGTGAAGCCAACTGCTCGTTCTACGCCACCGCCGCGGCCGAGTGTGGCGTGTGCGCCACGCTGGCGTCTGTGGCGTTCCCTGTGTTCACGCCATCCACGCCGACCTACAGGTACTTACTACAAGTGCTCGTGAAGGTACACGGTGAAGCCAACTGCTCGTTCTACGCCACCGCCGCCGCCGAGTGTGGCGTGTGCGCCACGCTGGCGTTTGTGGGGTACTTTGTGGTAGGCGTGGGGGCGTTTGTTAGGTACTTACTTCTACCATACAAGTGCTCGTAAAGACCCGTGTAACATAATTAATCGTCATAAATTCAGTCATTAAGTCGTCAGTGACGCTTTAATCCCTTTGTTGACTCTTACGACACCCACGGGATGAATTGGTGTGGTGTCAAATCCATGGCTCTAGTGAAAAAGGGTACAATTTGAATACTAGTTCATAGGTAACTACATACACCGTTTTCCAAATCACCCCTTTTACCTAGAGCCAAAGAAATGTAACCCGTATTCTTATTGCCATCACCACTCGGCCTGAGACATGACTTAATACTATAGTATTAAGTCAATTTATAAGTTGACAAGAAAAAAAAAATCGATCCTTTTCACCCCGTATTTTTTTTTAAGTTTAATACTCAATACTCAATCTTTATTGCACTTATAATGTGGTTTACAAGGTGTTACACAGTAAGTTACAGAGACATTATAACCCTGTTGGGCACGGCAATTTTTTTGTCGAGAGAGGGAGGCTTATAATTAAAGTAAATTGGTATTCTGGTATCTACGGCACAATTTAAGCGGCTACTAATTAAATATTGGAACTATGTTATTGTTATTACATTTTTTGTTTTGTATGTATTTTTTGTGTTTATAATGATTTTAAGTTATTGCATAGTTTTAGGTTGGTGTATAATTTTATTGTTGTACTATTTTGTAATCTAATATTAAATATGTTATTTGTTCTTGTATAACATTTCAGGGCTGCATCAGTGAGGGGCGGCTCGCAGGAGGCGGAGCCCTCGCACTCCGACTCGGGCTGCTCGGGCTGGTCGGGCGACGCGCTGTGTCCGGGCTCCGACCCGGCCGAGTACCCCCCCGTCACCGCCGGTAGGTGACCAGGGCTGCGGCAGTGAAGGCTCGCAGGGGGCGGAGCCCTCGCACTCCGACTCGGGCTGCTCGGGCTGGTCGGGCGACGCGCTGTGTCCGGGCTCCGACCCGGCCGAGTACCCCCCCGTCACCGCCGGTAGGTGACCAGGGCTGCGGCAGTGAAGGCTCGCAGGGGGCGGAGCCCTCGCACTCCGACTCGGGCTGCTCGGGCTGGTCGGGCGACGCGCTGTGTCCGGGCTCCGACCCGGCCGAGTACCCCCCCGTCACCGCCGGTAGGTGACCAGGGCTGCGGCAGTGAAGGCTCGCAGGGGGCGGAGCCCTCGCACTCCGACTCGGGCTGCTCGGGCTGGTCGGGCGACGCGCTGTGTCCGGGCTCCGACCCGGCCGAGTACCCCCCCGTCACCGCCGGTAGGTGACCAGGGCTGCGGCAGTGAAGGCTCGCAGGGGGCGGAGCCCTCGCACTCCGACTCGGGCTGCTCGGGCTGGTCGGGCGACGCGCTGTGTCCGGGCTCCGACCCGGCCGAGTACCCCCCCGTCACCGCCGGTAGGTGACCAGGGCTGCGGCAGTGAAGGCTCGCAGGGGGCGGAGCCCTCGCACTCCGACTCGGGCTGCTCGGGCTGGTCGGGCGACGCGCTGTGTCCGGGCTCCGACCCGGCCGAGTACCCCCCCGTCACCGCCGGTAGGTGACCAGGGCTGCGGCAGTGAAGGCTCGCAGGGGGCGGAGCCCTCGCACTCCGACTCGGGCTGCTCGGGCTGGTCGGGCGACGCGCTGTGTCCGGGCTCCGACCCGGCCGAGTACCCCCCCGTCACCGCCGGTAGGTGACCAGGGCTGCGGCAGTGAAGGCTCGCAGGGGGCGGAGCCCTCGCACTCCGACTCGGGCTGCTCGGGCTGGTCGGGCGACGCGCTGTGTCCGGGCTCCGACCCGGCCGAGTACCCCCCCGTCACCGCCGGTAGGTGACCAGGGCTGCGGCAGTGAAGGCTCGCAGGGGGCGGAGCCCTCGCACTCCGACTCGGGCTGCTCGGGCTGGTCGGGCGACGCGCTGTGTCCGGGCTCCGACCCGGCCGAGTACCCCCCCGTCCCCGCCGGTAGGTGACCAGGGCTGCGGCAGTGAAGGCTCGCAGGGGGCGGAGCCCTCGCACTCCGACTGCAGGGCTCGCGGCTCGCAGGAGGTTGTTGACAACCCTGTGTCGACAGCCCTATGGGCCAGACCACCAACCATATCAGCTACACCTGCAGGCTTAGCCATGACGCCATTTTGCAATCGTATACGATAAGCGATTGTTAATAAATGTAGAAATAAATGTTGTCGCCATCAGCGTCTTTAAAAGTCATCATCATCATCATCAACAGTCTATGATAGTCCACTGCTGGACGTAGGCCTCTCTTTATTAACTATGCGTATAAAAACATTAGGAGGTAAATGCCCATAATCGCCACGCTGGGCAAGCGGATTGACGATCGCAGTATTGTGTCCAGGGATCGGAAACCGTTATTATTTTCAAACCGTTACCATACGTCAACCCCAAACCATAATCATAAAGTTTTTGTTCTCATTAACCGATACTTCTTAATGTTCTTTGACGGAACGCTTAATGGCCGATTCTGTTCTCAACGAACGGAATAATAACGGTTTTCCTAATTCTGTTGTAAGAGATGAACTGTCATGTCATGTTCTTCTTATAAAGTTTCCGTTACGGTTAATGTTCTTTCAAACGTTTTTGGCCGCGAACGCTACGTTTAGTGTTCTTGGGAACGGAATAATAGTGGTTTTCCTGTCAAAATTGATTTGAACAAATAGACAATCACATGTGGTGCCTATTCTCCGATTAATCGAGATTGAATGTCGTATGGTTTGTATAAGGAAAACGTATTGAAATGACGTTTCGTGTCGTTTACTATTTTAATATTTATGGATACAGGAATAGAGACCCACTAGAAATTTAAAATCTGTTCCAAATTTAAACGCATAACCGAACGTAGTTAAGGAAAAAGGACGCAATACACTACAATCTGCCAATTTGTTTTAAATCCTATGTCAAAAGGAAAAGCCATCAATTTAAGTGACAAAGTGGCACCTTTTCGTTCACCTTTTCACCGCCACGTCAAAAAATAAAAGCGAGCAACACACGCCAAGCAACAAATTGCATGTAAACAACTAAAGACGGAAACACACTATTAAAACGCGACGCTACGCAACGTGTCGCCACCCGATGTGCACCGTGCACATACCCAACACACGATGCCACGACACGCTAGTTATTTCTGAACATAGTTGCCTTATGGCAGTGGAAGTATATAGTCGAGCGATATGGATTTCATACATTACGAGTCAGATGATGATTTTGAAGAAGATTTGATGCATATTTTGGGTACATATATGATACTTAAATGACTCAAGAATCTTCCTATGCATTATTTCTCACAGTATGATCCCTGTATTGAACTAAACTCATGTCATATAGAACAGGATATCGTTTAACCAACTCAATTAATTGTTCATCAGTCATTTTGCAATAAAATCAATTAATCTGGTGTAAATATATGATCTACGTGCGAATGTTCTCGACCGACTGACGCGTGGCGTCGGGTGTTGTCTACAAGCACACTGCCGACACTGCGTGTGACGCGTCGGGTGGCGTGTTTACAATCTATGCGGTCTGGATCGGGTGGCGTGTGAGCGCAAAACGTGGCGTCGGATGTTCATAGTGTGCTCTTGGTAATAGAAAATGATACAACTTGATACGACTCAACACGCGTCGCGTTTCGTCGGGTCGCGTCGCGTTTTAGAAGTGTGTTTCCGCCTTAACTCAACAAAGTAAGTATCAGCTTCGTAGTGTTAAACGAACATATATTTTATCAGTTATATCAATTCATTGGCGGCGAAAAAATGTCCTTACCTACTGTTATCAGGAGGTATATAGCAAGGCTAGCATATCTTGTGTTTAACATCAACTTGCCGCCACACTTCTCTTTTTAATCTATACAATTGAAAAAAGACGCGTAGCTGCGAGTTGCTTGTTAATTCAGAGTTTGCAATCTGTCACCAACCTCTTTTGAGAAACTGAACTTGCTTTTCAAAAGAGGTCGATAGATCTGAGTCCGTAGCTATGTTAGCTAACGTGCTAATAACGTAGTGATTTTATTCTCTTTGGTGCCAATCGCTACGCTACGCTGAGCAGGTAGTGTATCGTAGTTTTCTCTCTGTCACTCTTTCTTATTGGTGTGACGAAGACAGTTGAGTTTCGTTCGCGACTGAATGTTAGCGATTGGCATATTGGCTACACAACCTGTTCATATAATCATTTCATCGCCAACACAGTTAACTAATGATGTGTCTTGATGTTTTATGAATAAGGCAATTGGACTGGATGCGTGTAAGAGTTACGAATAAATGCAAAGTCATTTGCAGACACCAATAAAGTAACATGTTTTACCACAAAAATCAACTATATTCCAAATAGCTGACTGGTGAGTCGTGAGACTGGTGACTTGCTTCAACCTTTTCAACGCCACGTAAAACTATAAAAGCTAAATTTGAACTTTACGCACGTGCATAGTTACATATTATTTTGTGGATGGTGACTTACAAATAGTCTTTGGCGTTGAAACTCTCTTGTTAATCAGTACCTACCAATATATCAGTCATTGTCCAATCTAATTGAAACCTTGTGGACGGCGATAACGGTTATGTTGGTAACACTGTTTCAACGCCAAAGACCGATATACAAGTCACAGATCAATAGAGACCTAATCGCACTTGCTTATAGTTTTTGACAAATTCCTTTGTGACACTTTGGTGGCGTGGATGGAGTGACAGCTGCTGTTTTTGCCGTGGCATTGAAAAGGTTAGTGTTATGATGAGGTAAAAATTGTATTGACAGCGGTATCGTCATGGTTCGTCTCAGTAAACTTAGCACAGGATCAGTGCGACAATATGTCGCCGCGAGATAGATTATCCATCTCCCTTTTATTAATATTGTTGGTAAAAGATAGAAAATCTACAGGGTGGAAAAAGATTTTGGGTCAGTGAGGGTAGCTATCAGATCCCGTGTAGATACGTGAAAATGATCTTAGAAGACCTTCCCGCGATTTTCAATTAAAGAAGATTAGCGTTTTCAGATTTTGAAAAAAGTATACAGGGTGCGAGGAAATGGTCATTTTTGACAAACTTTTTTTTGATGCCAATCGATCCTGTTTCTGTTCAGGATCAAAAGCTTGTATGGGACCAAAAAAAATTTTTCGGCTAGAAAAGCCGCAAATCGGGATTTAAAATTCCCATACAAATTGTATGAATATTAAAATTATTTTTTCACGCCTAATTTTTTTATGCCAATCGATTCCATTCCTATTTAGTACCAATAGTTTCCTAGGGGTCAACTTACGGCAAGGTAAAAAAAAAAAAAACAAAAATTAAAAAAAACTGTTTTCATACATTGACTATGGGAAAAAAGTGAAAATTAATTACATTATCTGTGTCGCTAATTAACGTTGCTAATGATTTCATACAGTATTATTATTATCATTTAGCATAGGATGACTAATTGACTAATTATTGTGACAGATAAAGTAATTAAGGTTTCACTTTTTTTTCCATAGTAAAAGTATGAAAACGGTTTTCTTGAAATTTTGGATTTTTTGTACATTGCCATAAGTTGACCCGTAGGAAACTATTGGTACTGGGTAGCAATGGAATCGATAGGCATAAAAAAATAAGGGTGAAAAATATTAATTGTATGAAAATATTTAATTTTCATACAATTTGTATGAAAATTAAAAATTATAAATAGAATTTAAATTTTCGATTTGTGGCTTTTCTAGCCGAAAAATTTTTTTTGGTCCCATACAAGCTTTTGATCCTGAATAGAAACAGGTTCGATTGGCATCAAAAAAAAAGTTTCTCTAAAATGACCATTTCCTCGCAACCTGTATACTTTTTCCAAAATCTGAAAACGCTAATCTTCTTTAATTGAAAATCGCGGGAAGGTCTTCTAAGACCATTTTCGCGTAGCTACACGGAATCTGGTAGCTGCCCTCACTGACCCAAAATCTTTTTCCACCCTGTATACATGTAGCGATAACATACTGACATAGCAATCATGTGCTAAGCGTACCGTATAGTTCGAGAAATATAAATTGAACGTTTATTTTTACTATAATGTAGGTAGAAAGTTACCAATTTATATTTCACGAACTGTACTCTCAGTCGTCGTATGTCAAGTTCTTAAATTGATGCCGTTCTGATTGTGTCACTAATTTTTTATAGTTAGCATATAGTATAGCAAGATAGTAGTTAGAGCAACACACCCAAAGAAGATGTTGACGAAGGCTTAAATGAGCAATATGAAATAGACAATACAACAAATTACCAAAGTTGATATAGTTGACCCCAGTTAAAATGACGAATCAAGAATGGGTGACAAAGACAGATCGGGACCAATTCAAGATTTTAAGAAAAAACAATCGAGACGTCACTGAAAATAAAACTAAGGCTGCGTTTCACCAAACTTGTATTCGAAGAATAACGCTTTCTCTCAGATATATATACACGGTGGAATTTAATCGGTGAACAGGAACCCATTTTTCTAATTCAGTAATCGATGGCGGTCACGTTTATGTAGTACTTAAGTGGAACCAAGTTTTTTTTTTAGCATAACAAATTTTTATGTTGAAATTAAACTTTAATTAAAATTTATTGTCACCCTACTAATGGTTTAGTCTGAAAAGTTTAATACCTCTTTTCAAACTATCAGCCATGCATCGCTCTTATTTTACATAGGAATAGAGTCTATCGCAAAAATTAAAGCATGTGAGTGGTTATTGCTCATTTAAGTTTTAAGTTTCTATGGCTGATAGTTTGAAAAGAGGGATTAAACTTTTCAGACTAAACCATTAGTAGGGTGACAATAAATTTTAATTTCAACATAAAAAAAAATTATGCTAAAAAAAAACTTGGTTCCACTTAAGTACTACATAAACGTGACCGCCATCGATTACTGAATTAGAAAAATGGGTTCCTGTTCACCGATTAAATTCCACCGTGTATATACATATACATATGTATACAGGGTTACTTTTTCACCGGTACAATAAATTTTCCCACGTATTTGGTATCGATAATAGATTACATTTATCAAATAAAATTGACATATTCTTTTTTTCATTTATTATTAATTTATCCTTCATGCAAATGTAAAATGATGGGCTTACTAATGACAAGACGTCAACGGGGTGCGGGACGCAGAGGGCGGCGGAAAGGGGTGAGCGACCTGCTGGTCGGCGCACGATTTGGCAACATAGCAGTTACCTTAATCTCGGTGACTAGGTCAGGGTCAGTCCCGCGCTTGACATAGGTATGTGCACGCGTGCCGCATCGTACTACCTTCAGTCGGAAATTGCTCGTACGAAATGGTTCGTACCTAGTTATTTTCTCATTGGGGAAAATGTGCCCCGCCTGGAAAATGCCAGTGTTATAGCCATGGCCAGCCAGGTCAACAGATTTGACCCCGTGTGACTGTTTTTGTGAGGTGAAGTGAAACGGCGGGTAGGCCCAAAATTTAAAAGACTTAAAAAATCTAATAATAAGTGCATTTTATGAACTTAAAAGTGAGAACTACAGACTTGTGTTGGGAAATATCGAAGGAAACATTCAAAAACGGGCAAGAGTGTGTTTAGATAACCACAGCCAACATTTTGAGCACTTGCTTAAGTATGTGAATTAATAAATTAGTACGAGAAATGGACTCCATTACTTAGGTATGTTTTTTTGATTCCAATCATTGTGCATAAAGGTGATTTCAAATGTTTAAATACGCCTCAATGAAGAAAGTTTCTGTCCTACTTTGTAATTTTATCACGTTTCCCAGACATAATTTAAAACATTCGACAAACTTCACACACAGAAAAATTCTTTATTTTTACGGTCCTAAGCCCGTGCTGTCTTGTAGTGTACTTGTAGTGCAAGTATGAAGGAAGATTTGGGATCAAGTAAGATTGTTTTGCCATGTCATAATCATAAGTTGATACCCAGTGGGGTTTTTCCAACCCATCATGCCGCGGGCGATGACGTTGTAAACAAACAGTTGCCAGTTCGTGGGTTTTGCTAGTTATGTACATTGATAATGCGTAATGCGTCCAATTTTCTTGTTAGGTTTGCGGATAAGTTCAAGCATCGGTATTTTAGTTTTTTTGTTCTAAAGGGATGGTAACAAAAAATGCTAGTATTCTGTAACTTGGACTACTATTACGTATGTTGATTTTTTGTACTGGTGAAAAAGTAACCCTGTATATATATATGTATGTAGTGCTAAAGTACTATGGAGATTTGACATGACTATTCGACAATAAGCGTTATATTTCGAATCAAAGTTTGGTCAAATCGACTAAGTGAAACACGTACACGGTCCAGAATCGAAATCTTTGATAGAGTTAACTGGGTTGGCGTGTGTACCTACTAAAACTAAAAAAGGAAAAAGACTATATATATTAATATTTATTTATTCGTGGTTAGCTTGGTCTTTCACATTTCACGTTTCACCGCTGCCGCTGGAGTCAGCCTATGAGTATATGACCGCAGCTGATCTGATGATAACCAGTACTTTTGCGCACTGAGGTTGCAACACAACAAATACTCATCACTGCTATCTCAAAGGGAAAAGGATTCTTGCTATATCAAAGGGTTCCAGGATGGCTGGCACATACGCGGGTTAGGTCCTCTGGCATGGCATCTTCCACTTTCTTCTATGCTGGTATACCAAGGCATCCATTCAGGTGTCTTAATATCAAAGGGTCCATGGTATCTAAGGCTGTGGAACACGGCACCTCATTAGTTTGATTTGAGCGATTAAGTATGAAACACCATTATATAAGTGACACGATGCATGCAGGGCACGTTTCTCTAATAAAAAGATCGTGTAATTTTTTGTTACTCTCGAATCTGCTGAACAGCATTATAGCCAGTTAAAAAATCTTTACTTTTTAATAAAATACTTTTTAAATACTAAGTTTTTAAACTTCGCGATCATTTAGCTCGTAGTTGGCAAACAAGTACGTAAATTCAAGTGTTATTAAAAGGACTACTTCAGTTGGCAAAAAATACACGTGATATTGGCTAGGGGGGGGGGGGGGGGGTCCTGAAAATATCACCAAATATCACCATGGGGGCTGGGGGGGGTTTAAAACATACCAAAATCGTATGACGTGATTAATGGACAAGCCCTAACTAATATGTATACCTACAACTAATTGCAAATGGTCACTGATCTAAGCAATGGGCGGACAGACAGACGGACTACCGCACGAAACGATAGATGAAGAGTGATAGAGCGCTGACACACTCTAGCACCATGCTAAGAAGAGTATGCTGACGGATAGACAGACGGACTAACGGACAGACAGACGGACAGACGGACATGGCGAAACTATAAGGGTTTTTTATTTTTTTATTTGAACTATGCCCGATCATAACAATTTTTTTTTAACGAAAAAAGTGTTGACGCTTTCACAGCCAGTAACAAAAAAGCTCGTTAAAATTTTAATTCTAAAATGTTATTAACAGAGTTCTTAATCACAATTGCGGAAATAACGCATAATTTATTTTTATTTTTTGTTACTGGACATTGTTTTTTTTTGTGTTTGTTAAGAATTATTTCTATTTCTAGACGGATCCAAGAATAGATGGATGGAAAGAAGGACTAACCAACAGATAGATAGACAGTCAGACGGACGGACGAACAGACAGACAGACTGACATGACGAAATTGTAAGGGTTCCTAATTTACTACGGAACCATAAAAAGTACTTATACCCAGAATAATTGAAAAGGCAATCATTTCAAGTAATATCCGGTCGAAATATGTTTCTTTGCAGAAATAAACGGGCAGACAGACGGACGGACAGACATACAGACCGACAGACAAACAAACAGACAGACAACGGATGGACAGATAAACAGACAGACAGACATACAGACACATAGACACACAGACAGACACTCAGATAGATAGACAGAAAGATCGACAGATGAACAGACAGACAGACAGACAGAAAGATCGACAGATGAACAGACAGACGGCAGACCGTCAGACAGACAGACAAACAGACAGACAGACGGAGATGGCGAAAATGTAAGGGTTCCTAACTTACTACAGAACCGTAAAAAGTAATTACAGCCAGAATAATTGAAAAGGCAACCATTTTAAATAATATCCGGTC
>JALPQI010000833.1:0-97053 GCA_025490895.1 Thaumatotibia leucotreta | reverse complement strand
GTAGTTTGTGATCAACTCACAAAGTACTTGGAAGAGAATAATATTTTACCACATACACAGTCAGGTTTTCGGAGTAGGCACGGAACTGCCACGGCGATGGCAAAGGTCACGGATGACATCATTGCAGCGTCAGACAAGGGTATGGGGACTATCCTTGTCCTGCTAGATTTTTCCCGCGCTTTCGACTGCCTTAACCCGACTCTGCTACTGTCCAAAATGGCTTATTATGGCGTGAATCCATCCTCAGCATCCTACTCATGGTTTCAATCATTCCTCACAGGTCGAAAGCAGTACGTAGAAATACAAACGGAACAAGGCAAGTTAGTAAAATCGAAAACGCAAATAATTAACCGCGGCACCCCGCAGGGGTCAATTTTAAGTCCGTTGCTCTTCATTTTGTATACAGCCGATATGATTAGCAACCTAAAACACTGCAATGTACACTTATACGCAGATGACACGCAGTTATATTACACATTTAACCCTAAAAACCTGAATGAATCCCTCACTAAAATAAACGAAGACTTACTAACTATAGCAAAATGGTCACAGAAAAACAATCTTGTGCTAAACCCGTCAAAATCACAATACATAGTTCTGGGAAATAAACGACAGCGTGCAGCTATTAAAGAACAGAACCCAAGCGTACAAATTGGTAGCGAGCCTATTACCCAAGTTGAAAGTACCAAAAATCTGGGTCTGGTTCTGGATGGCGAACTGCGTTACGTAGAACACATTAATTTAAAAATCCGTAATGCCTTCTACAGGCTCAAAGTATTATATAATATCCGGAAATATCTATCTGTTGCAGTGAGAAAGATACTCGTGGAGTCGCTGGTACTCTCACATTTCAACTACGCAGACGTCGTGTACGGACCAAGACTGTTAGCCATAACGAAAAAAGCAATACAAAGAGTACAAAATGCATGTGTTCGCTTCTGCTATGATGTACCTAAAAGAGCACACATCACTCCATTTCTTAACGACAAGAAACTTCTGAACATGGAGAACCGCAGGCAGTGCCATCTAGCTTATTCAGTTAAAAAGGTTTTAGACCTCCAGAGGCCCTACTATCTGTACGAAAAGCTAAAATGGATAAAAGACTCACGCAACAGGCAACTAAGATACTGTACGAAACTTGCTATGCCTAAGTACAAATCAGCGTTCTTTAGAGGGAGCTTTAAGTTTGCTGCAGCCAAAGTTTGGAACGACTTGCCTCCACCTCTTCGTGAGCCTATGTCACTGTTCAAATACAAACGTTTAGTACAGGCTCACTTTTTAGACAAGCACACACACACACACACACACACACACACACACACACACACACACACGCACACACAGTCTGCTCTGAATATGGTAACATTGTAATAAATTATTACTAATCTGGTGATTTATCTGTAAAGTAATAACGAGCATAAATGTACCTACTGTAATTTTGTTTCTCCGACTGCCAATTAGTATGGGACCGGTCTGAAAATCAGTGCCTGGCACCCCGGCCTGGCATACGCTGAGACTGGTACCCTTTGCCCTTAGTAATATTTTGTCCTAACTAATTTATTTGTACTGTTTTATTTTTATTGTTTTATATAAATTCATAGTTTGTTTATTTTTTATGATATTATAGATTTTAAGATATATTTGTGGCAATAAACAATTCTTATTCTTATTCTTATTCTTATTATGTTTCGCATCAGTTTTGCGATACAGCGAGGAAATGCCGCCAGCATCCTCGTTACAGTGCCACAAGGGCCAATCTTAGATATAGGTTAGGTTAAGTAGATTAGTTAGATTTAATATACGGAATTAAATAATATTTTATCTTAAAAAAGTTTACCAGCAATTTAAACTTTTTATGTTATTCTCAAAACTATTTTAATATTCGGACTTCACAAATTTCAGATGAACTCCCTTAATCGATGGTTTACATCAACCATATTCGCAGTAAAAAAAATCGCATATCGAATTACTTTTCCTGTACCCATCGATATAGAGTTACACCTACAAGTGCAATGCACAATGCAGGACCCATATGCACTCAAAGGACATCATCATTATGTTGTTTGAAATGCCAGAAACTTGCATTGGCGCCAAACTATGGGATGGCTTGTTCTATTGTATGAACGCACTTGATTTGTACGTGCCTGATAAAAACTAAAGTATTTTAAGCACCTTTTTATGTGAAGTGTACAGCCTATCCTTAGTTGTCTTATTTATAGGGCTCTGTCAGTTAGGGCCAATATATTATGATCTCCCGTAAGTTCGCGCGGTGCACAAGGGAGGTTAAAATAACAGGTCACCAAAGTCACCTAGGAACTCTTATTATTTCGACATTTCTCTCTGTCTAGATGTCTTTATCTCGGACATTTCCGTCCGTCCGCCGATACTCTCAGTGACGGTTAGCAGTAGAAGACTGAAATTTCATCATCATCATCATCATCAGCCTATGTTAGTCCACAGCTGGACATAGGCCTCTCCTATTAACTATGCGTATAGACGTATTAGGAGGTAAATGCCCATAATCGCCACGCTGGGCAAGCGGATTGGCGATCGCAGTAATGTGTCCACTATGATGACGCTGCTGCCCGTCATCAATCTTGTAAAATGGTCAGTGACGTCGACGTCGACTCTTACGACACCCGCAGGAGGAGTTGGGGTGGTGACAAATGTATTCTTACTGCCGTCACCACACGGCAACGACTGAAATTTGGTGAAAATTAATCATGCTGACAAATTGATAATTTGATAAAACATGAGAGGAAAAGTGTTTTATTACTTTTATTAGGATACAATAGTACATTTCGATGCAAGTGCAAAAACATTTTTATGCACTTGCATGTGGTTTTATACGAGTATCGAACGACTTTTTTCATAACAAGTGCCTTAAAAAGAGAAATTTACGCACGCGAAGCGTGAGCAAAGTTTGCTTTTCCATACTGGTTAGGAAAATGTCTTTTTTTCATTGAACCCTTAATTATGTGATAATACTGATAATGTTAATATTATCGGATATAAAGCAAAAACACACCCCCTTTAACTAAGTGATTAAAGTGTCACTGACCATTCTTTGATTTGATTGATGATGGGCAGCAGCGTCATCATAGTGGACACATTACCACGATATCCAATCCGCTTGCCCAGCACGGCGATTATGGGCATTTACCTCCTATAGGAAAGGCCTAAGTCTAGCAGTGGACTGAGATAGGCTGATATGATGATGTGATGTGTAAGTTTTGTTTCCTCGTCGCTCTATCACAGACCAATGAACGGTAATGAAATTATCTCCAATCACGTCCATCACGACATAATCCCCTACTTTCACAAATCCCCGCGTAGCGGTGGTTTCCGCCCGAGCGGCGATATGACGAGTATTGTCGGGTAACGCTAGGAGTCAGGGTGCAGTGTATGCAATACGGGCAGTATATTGACTTACCTATTAGGAGGATCCTCGTCCGGAGCACCCTCGGTCAAAGGGTGCCTGTCGTGTCGCATAACGTCGAATGTCCTAAATTTTTTTGGCTGAGAATGTTTGGCATAATGTTTAATGGCATATTACTTGTTTAGCCTACTTAATTTTGCGCATACACGTTTAAAATACCTACACCATATTTATCCTAATATTGATTACTCGAACGTCAAATGACCTAAAGCATATAATCCTAATATTCATTGTAATTAATATTGTTTTCCCTACTACTCGAACTATAAATTTTCACTGCGCCTACTTTTATCATGTCCGAAATTTCATTCAGTCCACTGCTGGACAAAGCCGTCTCCTATTACGGATGCATTAGGAGATAAATGCCCATAATAGCCACGCTGGGCAAGCGGGTTAGCGATAGCAGTAGTGTGTCTACTGCACTAATAATGATGCTGCTGCCCATTGTCAATAAATTAATAAATGGTCAGTGACACTTCGCATCACTTAATTACGAGTCGACACTCTAAGGTGCATTTAGACCAAACGAGCATTCGCTCATTCTATACCCCACTCTACGAAATTCGTTCGTTACACAAAACGTGATTCGTCGAAATTCGTTGATTTCGTAGAGTGGGGAATAGAATCACCAAATGCAGCTATTGGTCTAAATCCACCTTTACGACAACCACAGGAATATTCATATTCATATTTATACATAAATTCAAAATTTTACATGTCAAAAAATAAAAGATAAATGTCAATTAAATTACAAATATTACAATAGTCAAGATATTCAGATTCATTAATAGGTAATAGGGAATTCGGTCGGAATAGTTAGGGTGGTGACAAATATATTCTTACTGCCGTCACTCGCGGCCTAAGTAACAACTAGTCAACAACTATATTATCATATCATATCTTATCATATTAGATGTCATAATCATAAACCAATATTGAGTATTTCAAGTCTTTGTAAACAACTTATTATACGGTTTATACTTAAACTATGCAATAGACCACACATTTCGCTCATAAACAGAAAACAACGATTACCACTATTCTAGCACATATCACAATAACATAAGACGGCTTTTTCTTTAATAAATTTGATCAAGATACGATATCGGAAAATGATTTTTAATGCAATTTGACGAAGTATTGCTATATTGTGGTTCGCTGGCGTGTGATACCCTGAACCATAGGTGATGGATTACACAGCCAATTGTGGTTTTTGTGTGTGTGTGTGTGTGTGTGTGTGTGTGTTTGTGTATTAATATAATTGCACAAACATAATATTCAATTTTACGCTGTCAGCTTCACGGTGGCAATTCTTTGAGATTTACGAGATTTTTGTATTTTGAAGAAACTATCGTGTTTCATGTTTTTTAAAGGTACGGTTTTTATGACACCACAAAACCGAGAGAAAAGAAAAGGTGTTACTTGATCTATGTGTAGACGACGTAGATGGTACCTACAACCTTTTATTAGGTACTAATCGATTATTTAATAGGCACTGTAGTTTCTTGGAAACACAAGCCTAAAATAAATCGCGTTGAAAACAGTTGATCTAAATTCTAATCTATATTATATTATAAAGAATCTTCTGTCGTTTATAACAAAAATACAATGTCCATAGAGCCAGAGCAGTACAATATGGCAAAAACATATTAAATAATATACTCGTATATCTCACGGGACTTCATTTTTCGTATTGTTTTTCTCTAGCTCGATCGATACTATGTTAATTCTACCTATTTGTAAAAAATGTTTTACTCGTAAGTTTTAATAGTATCATTGGACTCTTCGTGATTTTGGGATTGGTCCCAGAGCAAAAAGAAAGTGACTTATGGTGGTCCCACACTGGCTGTTACAAATGTTATATTGTTATATAACAAGTTACGCGTTACGCATACAAAAGTAAAATTGTTATAGAATGTTATTGTGTATTATAACGTTATATAATATTTGCTGTAGCCAGTGTGGGACCACCATTATTAATCATAAGTAGTACCTACGCTGGTATTGTTTTATTCCGAAACATACCTAATTACCTATGGCGAATTTGACCTCTACAGAGTTGGGCTTACTCAGATTCTGGCCTAGAACGAAACTGTCTCAACTCAATACGAATCTCCCCAGCTGGCCTAGCTAAAGGTGCATTCAGACCAAACGAACATTCGCTATTCTATATTCTATCGCCCACTCTACGAAATCAACGAATTTCGACGAATCTCATTTTGTGTAACGAATGAATTTCGTAGAGTGGGGGATAGAATTAGCGAATGCTCGTTTGGTCTAAATGTACCTTAAGTTGACGTTTTTAGTGAGGGGCTATAATACAGTGTGTGTTTATGACCCGGGCTTTTACGAAAATTGGTATAGCAATCGTTTTCAAGTATTAACATTTGACAAAGAATTAAATTGACCGTACAATTAATTTTATTTCCTCCGAACGATCAATGTAACGCGTGTACTGCTTAGTTGTCAAACGTTGTGAGTGGCTGCGATCTATCATTGTGAAGTGCAAATTAACGATCCAGTTTGAAGTACATTGCTTCTCAATTAACTTTTCTTAGAAAGTTAATTACTTTTAAAATTAGCATTTTGAATCGAATAATGTTCACGGTTTGGCTAGAAAACTGCATCGCATTCCTCGGTTTCGATAAAAGCCAGTATCGTAGACACACACTGTATACACAGCACCTTTCAGTATATGGTCCGACACGTACTTAGCCGTTTTTTTTTAAATTATTAACACACACGTTACTTTCGGTTAAAATATCGGCGCGGGCGCCGGCACGCTTCGATGGAGACTCCTTGCCAATTTTGTGTCAACTCAAGTGTGCACACTTGCAAAAAAAATAATGTCCGTTGTCGTTGGTGAGAAGACTTGCGTCATTTAAGATTTTTAAAATTGCTTATCACATGGAATTAGTGGTACCATGTGGAAAAACTAGTAGGGTCATTGTCATATTTAGGTTATCGTCTTTTCAGTGGACATTATTATTATTACGAAGCCATTAGAGTGTCCCACTGCTGGGCAAAGGCCTCCCCCTTTGTCTTCCAAATCTCCCGGTTTAGCGCGATCTCTTGCCAGTCGTTTAGGTATGTATCCAGATCGTCCCGCCATCTCCGTCTGGGCCTGCCGCGTCGTTGCCGCGCATTTTGTGGCACCCACTCCGTTGCTAATTTAGCCCACCGCTGCGGGTGCATGCGGCAGACGTGGCCGGCCCATGCCCAGTTTAGCCTGGCAGTCTTGGCTCCGACATCAGTGTCCCCGGTTTTGGAACGCAGCACTGAATTTCTCATTCGGTCGATCAGCATCACACCTAGTATGCTGCGTTCCATGGCCCTTTCAGTGGACATACCTAAAGTTAAATTCCTGTACTTAAATATTTTGGGATAAAACAATTGACGGTACAACTAGGTTCGGCGGTCTACAGCCCTATGCAATCAAATCGTAAAAAAGATTTATACAAGCTGTTAACTTTTGACCACCGAGTGGACAAGTTTTGTTTTTCTGACAGACAATAACCCAGTAAGTATATATCAGGTGAAACTGCAGTGTTATTCACTAAGGAAACCGCCTTGCTACCTAACAGCGCTGTGTCAGCGCTGCGGCAGCGTCGAGCCTAAAAATGGTATTCACTAATGCACTTTAAACGACACTAGCGCTCGGCGACGAATGCGGCGTGAGCTGGAACTACACTGCGTCGAGAGTTACCGCCTACAGTTCGACGACGAGCTGTTCTATGTTAGTGAATACCGTTTTTCGCAGCGCTGCGCTCTACGTCGAAGTGAAGGCTGTCTCGTCGTCGAGCTCGTTGACGAACGCAGCGTCGAATGTGTGAATAAGAGAATAGCATAGCTGAAAAGCTTTCAGGATCTTCACACATAGTTTATCTCGCCATCACCGACGAGGTCTGCCGGCTCTCCGCCTCGAGATATTTTTACCTTGACTGTCCTCCATCTTTAAATAAATTTCAAATACATTTAAAAATGTCCAGAATACTTACCGTCTCTGGGCACAATTATTGTCATTATATTTCTAGTACATTAGTCTGATGTCCTTCGCCGGCCATTCTTTGTTCGGCACTTGTGTGGAAATGTGATACGTGTAATCCTACCCGAACTTGTGTTATAAACAATACGTACAATAGAATCTTTCTAGCGCGGAGATAAGGGGCCGTTGATACAATAATATGTGTTTATAAGGTACTATAGGTAGGTAGGAATGACTACTTACAGTACTGGACAAATGAATATACCTAGGTATACTCTGCCGTGTGGTGACCGCAATAAGAATACATTTGTCACCACCCCAACTCCTCCTGCGGGTGTCGTAAGAGTCGACTGTGTTACCATTATTTGATGAAATATTGATGATGGGCAGCAGCGTCATCATAGTGGACAAATTACTGAGATCGCCAATACGGCAATGGGCAAGCCCAGCGTGGCGATTATGGGTATTTACCTCCTAATGCGTTTATACGCATAGTTAATAGGAGAGGCCTACGTCTAGCAGTGGACTAACATGGGATGCTGCTGCTGATGATGATGATGATGATGATGTATATATCTTATTATATAGGTATACTTATTATTTATTATATAGCCTAGTACCCACATCACAAGCCTTAATTGAGCTTACCGTGGGACTAGGTCGACTTGTGTAAGATGTCCCAAGATATTTATTATTTTATTAATTTAAGGCTGAGCCACACCGGTTGCAGGTGCAGCATTGGTTGCAGCTCGACCTTAAGGCAAAGCTTTGGATTTTTTATGCACTTATGGTTTACTGGAAACCATATGAAATTGTAGCAAGAAACTTTTACTTTCCTCCAATATTATGTTAGGATTAACTAAATAGTTTTGACGACCGGCGCGTCAATGTCAACAAAGCGTCGTAGGTACTTCCAAAACCTCGGATCTAAAGAAATAAATTCATGGAATGATCACCTTTATTTCACTCTGAATAGGGGTTTTTTTTTCATCATGTAAGCGTAGAAGATACGCGGTTGTGTAAGAATAGCGGCGAAAGGCCACTCATATTATTTAGATAAGAAAGAGGTTTGCGAATGCGAAATAGCTTCCATACTGTGTTGTCATTATACCTAGATATTTTTCTAGCAGAAACGAGAGATTGACTAAATCAAACATCGACATGAAACAAAAATGAAATTAAAACAGAAATGAGGAGATCCATAGGCGAACTAAAGTTACTGACATAGCCCTCCGGATTAGTAAGCTGAAGTGGCAATGGGCAGGCCACATTGCACGCAGAGCAGATGGTCGATGGGGTCGAAAAGTGCTCGAGTGGAGACCACGGCTAGGCAAACGCAGCGTAGGACGTCCACCCACAAGATGGACAGACGACCTTATGGAGGTCGCCGGGACACGCTGGATGTAGGTCGCATCTAACCGGTACATGTGGAGGTCCAGAGGGGAGGCCTGTTCAGCAGTGGACGTCTTATGGCTGAAATGATGATGATGAAACATCGACATTACTGTTATCGATGAATACCTACATCCTATTCTTATAAAGATACTAACTTCGTAAAATCATAACCAACCAAGAAATACAGGACTCATCTACGGTTTGTTTTTAAATATCTAACACTTCATATGAAATTATTGCCTATGGCGTTAGAGTGTTTTTTATTAGTCTTTTAATAGGCACAAAATATAAAGTATAAAAAAATGTATCGTTTTGAATATGATTTGCATTCTTCTAGTTTATCTCTAAGTTACTGCGCATTATTTATTTATTAAATTTATTTATCGACTACAACAAGACTACATCGATAACAATTATGTCGATGTTTAATTTTGTCAATCTCTCGTTCCTGCTAGAAAAATATCGAGGTATTGTTATCATGAACAGCGGCCCTACCGCGAACTTCGTAATCGGCAAATTTCGAGGATTTGTCTCTATCACTCTACTCACGCCTTTGTTCGAGTGACAGAGAAAAATCCTCCAAAACGAATTTCGATTTTCGCGGTAGTAGGCCTGGATGCTTAGCCAAGTTGCCAATCGGTAACGCTTAGTAGCGTAGCGTAGTTTTCCCTCTCTGTCACTCTTTTATATTAGTGCAACAAAGACAGTTAGCTGCTTTTCGTTTACTATTGACGATTAAGCGTTAGCGATTGGCAACTGGCGTGGCGATTATGGGCATTTACTTCCTAATGCGGCTATACGCATAGTTAATAGAGGCCTACGTCCAGCAGTGGACTATCATAGGCTGATGACGATGATGATGATGATTGGCAACTTGTCTAAACACCCTGTTTTCATTAAGCATAATATATTAAGTTAAGAAGAAGCAAAATTGTAATTTGCGACAAATCACTTCCAATTAAGCCAAGAAACATGCCAAGCACATGTACCTACCCTAGACCTAAGATTTTTCTCATTTTTGAATAAAGGGGTATTATTTTATTTCATAAAAAACGTAGTAAGACAATAAATACATGAAAATGTTAAAAATAACTAATTTGATTAAATAATTGAAAAAATATAAGTGTTAGAATACATTGATAGAGATGGTTGACTGGTAGAGTACTTCATAAGGCATTAAGTCCGCCATTTGTACTTTTTTTTCATTAATTGTGCTTATCGCTACGTTAGATAACTTAGTTTTAAGGCGTCTGGGACCCGTTTTTCAAAAGCTTGTAACTTGTAATACAAGTGGAAGTCTCTTTTTGACACTATTAATTCGATAAGGACTTCCGCTTATATTACAAGTTACAAGCTTTCGAGAAATGGGCCCCTGGTCACCGGCACTACAGGCGCGTGGATACGTAGCGTTGCAATAGTGGCGAGTCCCAGCGCTGGGCTATCGTGTTCAACAACAATGGAGCACCTTTTAAGCAGACTTTGTAAAGCCAATCTCGAATATCTTCGAGATCTGAGATAATCTCGGGTGTATTTGAAAGGCTCCCCTAACTTCTAATAGTAGGACCTACTACCTACCAATGACAATGCTTTTTATGAGATCAATTGTCACCTAGTGAAGGTAATTTCGTTATCAATAGTGAGGGTAAGACACTTTAATCGTCGGTCATTGGTACCTTTAGAAATTGGATGCACTATGTCTATAGTGTTAGCTAGTTCACTGTAAAAGAGCAATTTTGTCGCTTTATTTTAAATATTATCCAAATTTATAGTGAAATGGAAAACGTGATGCATAACAACTAAACTTGAGCTTGAAAATTGAAAACAATTTTTTTTTTCATTAAGAATCAACTTTAAAAAAAAAAAACAAAAAAAGTCGTTAGATACTAAATGATCAAAAATGCATACAGATGACTAACAAATTATATTAATTCAGTAGTAACTCCGAAATTATTATTTTTGCGTCAAAATTGCGCTAAGTACCTACCTATATTTTTTACGTGATACTCAAAATGTGACGTTAAAACAGATTCTTCCCATAAGCTGTTCAAAACTCATATAATTGTGTATGTTCATGGTTCCTAAATCAAAACACAATTTAGAAGTATACCAACTAAAATTATAGAGAAACTTCAAATAAAACAAACGTTGTTTTGTTTTGACCTAATTAGAGAATTATACACAAAATTATTTATATGGAAAACATACGTAAGGACCTAATAATAGGTACGTGTCGTGTTTTGATATCTGAATTACGCCGTTTTCTAAATTTAATATTTCAATTTAATCAAGTAAAATTGTTATGAACAATTTCTAATTGCTTGTAACTCAATATCAAAACTGTGAACCTAAAATTAGTATTACTCAAATTAATTAACTCAATCTATTTTCGAAATGCCACAGGGCATCTATTCAACCGAATTCGACGTTCTCCCTTCGAAATTTGAAATTTAAATGGATTCTGCGATAGGCGGGGCGCGCGCAAGGCGTTATCTCTATCCGCCAATCAGAGACCAAGGATTCCCCTGCAAGGATAACAGTGGTTTCTGATTGGATGATGTAATGACATGTCCTTGTCTACTTCCTTAGAATGATGGTAGCCTGGTGGATAAAGCCTTATGTGTCATACTTTTGAAAGGTAGTTACGTCTTTTTTATTTGGGGTAGGAGCTATATTGGTCTCTGTCGACTATAATATTATTGTTGTGTTAGAAAGATCAATCAACAGTTATTGATTTATGAAGTTACAGATTAGATTTATTATGGTTTTGTGGTGGTATTTGGTATATTATGTACATTTACAGCGTATTATTCCAAGATGCTGAGTGGAATCAATATTTAGGTATACAGGGCGTCCCAAATCGATAGTACGTGAAGGAAAAGTAACCCTAAATATCGTAGACTATAGGGTAGTTTGCTCAAATAAGACATTTTGTTATTTTTCTTAATTAGTAACCCTACATCCAAACAATTCTTGCGTCTGGGAATCAAACCTGGGACTTAAATGTGAAAGAAAATCACTCCGATTCGATCAATGTCCTTATCGAAAAAATAAAAAAATGATAACTCTTTTTAAGTGATATTGTATTTTTGAAGAAAGTAACACCGATGCCTGAGTAAAATTTCAAGAAATTAGTTATTCAAAAGAGGCAAGATTTTTTTGTGATAATCTGTGAATGCACAATTACTAACTTTTTAAAATAACAAAGTCTTGTTTCAGCAAAATACCCTACCTACGACATTTAAGGTACCTACATTCCCTTCATGTCCCATAATTTTGAGAAGCTCTGTATACAGGGTGTAAGTCTAATACGGGCGAAGCTCTTAACGGGAGTTAGTTTACGACATAATAAGTACATACAAATAACTTTTACTTAAAATTAGAGCAACAAAATTTTCCATACAAAATAATTCAGCGCGCAATGTAGAGCAACATACGCGAGTTAAACACTCGATGACAGCTAATTTCAAAAGCAGATGACATAACTGACATATCAACAATAACAAATGTTCGTACCTACATTGCTGCTCCGATAATCTTAAAAAAAATCTGTGGGGTCATAATTAAGAGTTACTTTAAAAAAACCTTGTGATCCATGATTACACTAATGAATCCCATGCCTGGTTTAATTGATCGCCCGTATTAGACTTACACACTGTATTTGATATACCCTTACGTAGGTACCTACTTAACTATCAACATACATAATATGTAGTAACAAATGAATACGATGGTGCCCAGGCGCGAATCCAGCACTTCGTTAAGGGGGGGGGCACTGCCCTATGATATGATAGTATTTATACTTAAAACATACTTAAGTCCAGTGTGAGGGCTGGGGGGGGAGGGGTAGGCGAGTAGGGGGTAGGGGAGCGAGAGATTTTTGACGCACTTGTTATGAAAAAAATCGTCCCTTACACGTGCAAAAACTTTTTTTTAACTCGGGTGATTGTCGCCCTCGTTTCACTCGGGCTCCAACTTTCACCCTCGCCGAAAAAAAGTAAACTTTGCGCACGCTTCGCGAGCGTTAATTTCTCTTTTTAAGTTTGTTATGAAAAAAGTCGTTCGATACACGTGTAAAATAGTAAATTACGACACAAGTGCGAAAAACACCGTTCGTTTTTGCACTTGTCTCGTACGACATTTTTTAGTACAGATGGCCCTCCGAAGTTTTGGACCTGACGTAAAATGACCCACTTCTCGCACTAGAGCCTAAAAAGTACACCATCTGTACCTACTAAAAACTTCTTTTTAACTCGGGTGATTGTCGCTCTCGTTTCACTCGGGCTCCAACTATCTTCCTCGTCGAGATAATTTTTTTTTGCACTTGCATCGAAATGTACTATTGTCTTTCAAGACGGAGCAGTTATTCCAAACATACCCACCCGGCAACATCTACAGTAACATTTTAATTTATATGGTTTTACTTTTTGTTACACCCCTTATTTAGTAATAAAAATAAATTTAGCGTAATTGATATATTCCATCTGTCATTAAATCAGTATGGTTCTGCAATAAAAAAGTACAGTATGCAATAGAGATAATAATGATTAATTATTAATAATATTTTTTTTCTATGTTTTTCCCAATGTATGTTATGAATATTAATTTTAATTTTGATTTTGTATGATCTTATAGATCAATTCTATAATATATAAAAAAAATCCGTTTGCATGATGTTAATTACTTAGAAGTTATTAAACACTATACGAAAATGTCCCTGAGCAACTAAAATGTTAATATTCATTAGTGGAAGCTATGTGGCTTATGTGTTTGTAATTTGTTTAACCTATGTGTATTGATAAAGCCTGTTTGTTTCCCCAAAGGTTTAAATAAATAAATAAATTCAGTTTTCCAAAACTCCACATTCTTCTGACCATAAACTTGTTGTTTCGGAATACTTGACTATTAGGTATCAATAAAAAGAATTGGCAGAAAAAGATGTTTAATTAGGCTATCGATTCCGATAGTCTTAGATCATCATAATTAATGACAGTCAATATTCATACTTAATCACAGTAACACAGTGGTTCATTATTTAGTCCCGATTTGTACGAAAATAAGGCAATTAGGGCGGTCACATACATACGGAGTTCCGTTTCGGAGTTTCGATTCAAAATACTGTTTCGGAATTCCGTAAATACATCACACATGTACGTTTTAACGTTTATTTCCATTCGGAATAAAAAGGCTCAGTTGAACGACGCTAGAACTTGAGTTCAGACGTTTGGCATTATGGACGGCGATTATCTTATTGCGATAGCACTGTTGCTACTCGTATACCTGTATGCTTAGCACATGATTAGTATTTCAGTATGTCGCCCCGAAATATATATATTGTCCATCTTTTACTAACTATATGAATAAAAGAGGGATGGATAGTCTATCTCGTGGCGACATATTGTCGCACTAATCTTATGCTAGGCCTGCTGGCAAAGAAAAAGAAAATACGTCGCCGTTACTGGGTACATCCTCTGAACACCCAAACATTGCAAACAAGTCAAGTAGTAGGTAGTAGTAGTAAATCACTTTATTGTAGGTACACCAAACAAGTTATAACACAATTATACAGATATATAGGTACAAAGGCGAACTTATCCCTATAAGGGATCTCTTCCAGCTAACCTTTGAGAAACTGAGTGGATACTTATAAAAATTTAGATAGACAAACTGACAAGATGCACAGATATGAATTAACTTACACTATCCGTAAACTAATAGAATACACGTATAAATTTTATTATACAATACATAGAATACATAATAGCGTACATAAATATTATATATAATACCACGATTATTATAAAAATATGAGTAATGAACCAAATTACAAAACATCTAAGTTGATTGGAGAGCCACGTCTTCTTCAAATTTGCTTTGAATGATGCCACAGACTGGGACTGTCTGAGAGGTAATGACAACTTGTTCCACAGCTTCACAGCGCGCACCGTGAAAGATCTGGCGTAAGATTGCGTCTTATTTGGAGGTATAGCTAGCGTGAGATTATTACCTGACCGCAAACGGTGACCACTACCCACTGCCAGATAGCTAAACCTCTCAGTAAGATAATGTGGAGAGGTGGGATTAAAAAGTATATTGAATAGCAGCGACAGGACATGCACATCTCTGCGCTGGCGGATCGGAAGCCAACCAAGTTGGGACCGAAAGCTCGAAATGTGATCATATTTGCGAAGACCAAATATGTACCTAATACAAACATTTTGTAAACGTTCCAGCTTATTGAGCAGTTCTTCACTGAGATTCAAAAACGCAACGTCACCATAGTCAAGGAGAGGGAGCAACAGAGACTGAGCCAGAGTAAGTTTGGTATGAAAAGGAAGGAAATTTTGCAAACGTCGAAGTGAGTGAAGAGAACCAAAAATTCGTTGACTAACCTCCGCAATATGAGGCGACCAAGATAGCGTCTGGTCAATGGTGATACCCAAATTCCGAACAGTAGAGGAGAAGGGGATAGGAGTTCCGTCGAAAATAATGTCAGGTACCACCAAATCTGAGAGCCTGGCTATAAAGGAAGGACTGCCAATAACAATTGCCTGCGATTTTTTTGGATTAATTTTCAAACCAAATTTACACGCCCAACACCGTATAGATTCCAGATCAGAATTAATTTGACAAATTAATGAAGGTAGGTCATAAATACTAGCCGCTGCATAAATCTGTAGGTCGTCTGCGTAAAGATAGTATGATGATTTAAGTGCCGTAGTGATACCATTTATAAAAACGGAAAAAAGAAGTGGTGAAAGCACACCACCTTGAGGGACTCCAGCGGAAAGTTCACACCAGTCGGACATTTTATCATCGATTCTAACACGCTGGCGCCTGCCACAGAGGTAGTTGCGAAACCACAACAGTGAGGTTTGTGAGATATTAACAGTGCGGAGAATACCAAGGAGGATGTCGAAATCTACTGTATTAAATGCGCTGCTGAAGTCAAGCAGGACCAAGACTGTGAGCTTTTTACACTCTATATTATAGCGAATGTCGTCAATATTATGTAAAAAGAGCCACATTGCGTGATAATCCTGATAAAATTTTCAAAACTATCGTATGACTATAAACTCTTTCGAAGAGTTATTAAATAAAATAAGAGGAAAAATCACGAAAATATAATAAGAGGAAAAATCACATGCGTGGGAGCAGATAAACACCTATACGCTTCGGTCGTGCGACGCACACTGACTGCCTGACTGGCGTTCCGTTCGGGATTTCCGAATGTGTGATGCGACTCGTTCAAAATGTAGGCAAAAGTTGCGTTCGGAACAGTTTTTTTTCGTGCGGGATTCCGAAAGCATAGGTTTTCATACGGAATTCCGAATCAGATTAAATTTCGAACGGAAAACGACTGTTTGTATGTGGCTCATTCATAGATGTGTATGGATTTAATGCGTTCGATATTACGAATCGAGATTCCGAGGCGGAATTCCGTATGTATGTGACCGCCCACAACACTGCGTTACACTTGCATACTTTTTTCTGTCAATAGAATAGGTGCGTGGTCACAAAAAATTTAATGACCTAGATTATAACAAATAAATGGTCCTACATAATAAATACTTAGTTCACTGCTCTTATAATTATCATCATCACATCATCAGTCTATTACAGTCCGCACTTCCACAGCTGGTCATAGGCCTCTAAGCTCCTAATAGGTACTTATGGAGGCATTAGGACTAGGTGCGCCAAAGTATTTATAAAATTGTAACTTAGATTATTGCAACTCCGAGAATTTTTCTTATACAATTTAACTTCATAATGATCGGTATTTAGAATAATCTTTGTTCATAATTATCATTACATAGAATTATTTATGTTCATAATATTGTTTTTCATACATATTCTTAGTACTAACTTTTATGTTTATATAATTTTTCACTATACTTATTTTATGCTATATATTCTAATGTTATAGGTATTTATTTTTATCTGTACTGGTTTTATGTATGAATTATTTTTGTTTAATTAAATATAAATCGTACTATTACTGTAAACTAGCTACCTGCACAAATCAGGTTGTGGCAGAGTAGGTACTGTACTAAACGGGTTCCCTCTAAACTTTTTTTGTCCGAAACGCTTAGGACATAACAGACTTGGTATAATCTATTTTGGCATCAATTTAATGAGAGAGAAACATCACTTGGCTTAAATAACAATATTTCGAATATTATTTTGTCCGAAACTATCTTGGCATATCATTATTTACACCGAGTGTTATAAGACAGAAATTAGATTTGCATTTTTTTTCTTTGGGCATGTAGCCACATGTTCGAAACTTGCCTTTTTCGTCAGGCAGAATTTGCTGTGAGGGTGAAAATTTCTGCAGTGAGCGAGCGAAGCGAGCGAACAAAACCTTCCGGGGCAGATCCGACTCGGATAGGTTAGGTTAGAAGACTAAGGCTTTGCTCCCGCCTTAGTCTTCGAGGTTATTTTTTTTTTAGCAACCTAGAAAGTACTCAGCTCAGTAACACAGTAAGTAACGTACAGAATATTACTACTACCTCGATTATATTGAGAGGTTGTAATTATTCCTTCTCTGTTATGCTAAAACAAACTATGCCGATACTTTTTATGCACATCCAGATTATGCCTCATCATAAATAGGAGCATCGAAATTATGCTCGAATAATATTCGAACAACTCGAAATCTGCCACAAAGAAATATGCTAAAGTTGAGTATGCCACAACAGTTTCTGCACAAAGCCCATTATGACTACATAGTTTATGTTATTCATAAAAGAATTATACCACAACAAAGTGAACCTAATGGGAAAATGTTTATAAATAAACAATTTATTTCAAATAACTTTATGAGTATAGATTGACGACTTTAGGAGGATAAAATTTCGAAATAAAAATCGTTATGAACATTGTAGGTAGAAGTATAATTTTTAGTAAGAAAAAAAGTATGAGATAAAATTTTCGGAGTAATGATGATTATGAGTAAAAAACGGTATTAGTAAAAATATTCGAAGAAAAAATTGTATAAGTGCCAATATGGACTATTTTAGGAGGCAATGCCCATAATCGCCACGCTGGGCTAGCCGATTGGCTTCAGCTTCTTTACTTTTGGTATGTCCATTGAAGAAAATTTTTCCACGATCCATGCTGGCTCTAATCGGAGTTTAATCTTTTGATTTTTTTGTGGATAGGTACCTACTAGGTAAGTACCTACATGGCTACATGTCTTTCGCCGAAAGCGAATTGGGAACCTTCAAGACCTCTGTGGGCTCTGTGGATGGAATCCATTCGAAATTATTTACCCTCCTAAGTTGAGAAGGATAGACACCGCAATCGCCATCTAGCATCTATTGTGATAAACAACTGTATTGATTTCAGCGCACTCTTTAAAATAATTTTAGGGCAGCTTGGAGTGTACTGGTTTTTGCTACTTGCCACTAGGTGGCGCTTTAGTCAGAAGTTTGTCTATTCATCGCTAGATGTCGCAAGCTATGACAATGCATAAAAAACTGTTTTACGAGAAAGCCAAAATACAAGTATTCGATGTTTAATCGAAAAATAAATTTAAATTTATATCTAAAAAGAAGGAATATTACATTAAATTAATAAGGAAGCATAATGAACATAACTTTAAAATTATTTGATAGGGCAACTCAAATTGACGCGTGTCTATTCCAGTTTCTTCGTTCAGTGACGTACGTCGTCGACGTGTTGACATTTTCATACAAATCCAATACCATTTCACTTTTTACTTACGTGTCAAACAAGCAAGCCTTGTGCGCTTCGGCACATTTAATTTTAGGATTTAATTGTGAGTATTCTGTCTTATTACACTACATTATAGTTCATATAACAGTGTTTTTGTGGTACATGTGGTTTCGTACTGATTTAAGTCAAGTGCGTAAAAGTATCGAGAGTTTTCCATGTTTTTCTGCGCGCCGACCTAAAATCACGGATATTTTACCGATAGTAACGGTTGATTAGGTGTGAATTGCTGATTAGCACCGTGAAAGTGCTACGCAAGCGTTTTCAGTGTTTAATTCAATACAAAACACCCGTGAAAAAAAATATCTTGTTAAGTTTCTTAAACATCTGGATAAACAAGGTTTTGATGACGTCTTTGTCATTTCTTTTGAGGATTTGTTTTTCTCAGCTCTTGTAAGGTATTATCAGAGTGTAATAACGCGTGGAAAGACTTGATTAGGTAATTATTGTTATCAGTATTCTTCATTAATCAGAAATTCCCAGTGATTATCCAATTGTGTTTTTCTTGAACATTGCTTAGCTACTTTCTATTATAAATACTACTATTTTATTGAATTATTAACTCCATGCTCTTGTACTAGCATCTTCTGTCATTTCTCATCAGTTCTAACGGTAGAGAACATATATGTACAGTCAAAAGCAGAGTTATCTGACCACCTTATGTACAAAGTCTGTTTGCTGAAGGATAGCATTCCTTTGTATCTTCAGAGTCGGATTAACAGGTGCAGCACCCATAGTAATAGTAATATAGTAATACCTCTGGATTACTTAGATTCTTATAATTACCAGTAAAGTGCAATAAAGGTCCATACATAACCCTATTACTACAAAATCTTGTTGAAGTGTGGGACCCCTTGTGTGCGGGGTCCGTAGCATACTTCTGCTGTTAGGTAAATTCTGCCTCTGTGTATCTTTCAACAAATTTAGTATCAGAAACTGTTCCTTCTTCAAAGGAATAAGTAAAGTTGTCTGGTAGAGACCTATTTTAGTGATAAGAGCATTTGTTGTTACACTTGTTACTGAGTTTTATTGAGTTTTAGTTTTTGCATTTTATTCTCTTTGTGTTCCACAAATACTTTTTACTTACTATTTGCATATTCAGTACATTTTGAATATGATACTTATTAGTAATGACAATAATTAGATAATGCATTGATAATTAGGATAAATTCAATAATAATTTTACAATATATTAACTAATAAGCCTAGTAATGATTAAAGCTTCCAACTCAATATTCTATTCTTAAAAGTCCAAACCTCATCAGCTAATGATTTCCCTGTCTTTATCTGTCAATTTAACATTTGTGTCTGGGAGAAAGGGTCAAAACTTAAATTAGCTAATGTGTGCCTTCTATGTTTATATAAATAAAGGAGTTAATTTTTAACACCTCATTCTATCTTTATAATCCTCATTGCAAAGTTATTTCGCTGACAGGAAAGCGGACCCTGACAAAGGCCAGGTCAGTGCTGACACTCAAAGATTTAAGTGTTGCTACCCAAACAAGCAAGGGTGCTTTTAGGCAGGCGGGGCCCTGTTGATGTAGTGTGACCGAAAGTGTTAAATTAGAATTTTATTTTACAGGACAAATATATCTGAAAACCAGTAACAATGGCCCCGAAACAGAGGATGCGCATCGCCAACGAAATCGCCAGCAAAAACATCACGCAGCGAGGCAATGTGCCCAAAACCACCAAGGTATGTTTCTAATTCTGCTCCTTTTTATATTAGATGTCATATACTGAAGAAAAAATAAGAAGCTTATCAACTCTGGAGGTGTAATTTGAACCCACATCTTAAGCTTTCATGGTTGATGCGAAAGCTGGAAACTTAGGTAATATTTAAATATATACATATTCATATTACTAATTTAAAAATAATACCACTCAAAAATGTTTAGAAGTGGAAGGGTCCACGAAAAAACATGTTCAGTGCTTAAAAAATCAGGGCAAATTCACACCTTATTCTACTAAAAGTAAGGTTTTTCCTTCTGTAATTTGAATTGACTAGACATGTTCTTTCCATTGACCCTTCAGTTGTTATATAGAAATATACTCCCCAAATAGGCAGGCCAGTTTTAGCCATTCAGATTCAGCACCATCACGTAAATAATAAAAGAAAAAATCGATCGGTTTTCATGGCATCATTTAGAAACTAATGTTTTGCAACCAATTTGATGCTCAAAGTTTCAAAACGTAGTGACCTGGTTATTTCACTTTAATGTTCTGCACCACTGCTTTTGTATAATGTAATATTATACTGAGCGTCCGAAAACTAAGGCTATTTATTTCCGCAGTAGGTTGCCCATTTTGCCCATATATTTATTAAAGCTTGTTTACAAAATAAAGTAGCCATCGTAAAATCAGTCTCCACTGTTACACAATAGTCCCATGTAGTTCTAACAGCCATGGGACTGTAAATTGATTCTTCTATTTTCTGTTTAAAAATCCAATATCCAAAAGCATTCCCCTAAAAGTCGTCAAAATCAAAATTACTTCAGATAATGCTTAATGTAAAAGTTCATGCCCAAATAAGTGCGATCTTCCGAGACTATTTCAACAATGGTAGACTTGAAATAGTTAATAAAACTGTAGACACAAGATTCACAATTTATTATAGTATCCATATTGTAATTTAGTTAAGACCCATTGGGAAACTAAATGACCCAGAATGTTAAAATAAGAAAATGCAAAAGTTTAAATAAAAGTCCATAGTTATGGAGAAATTCATATAAATGTCAACCACAGCGTGCGCGAAGAAAGACAAAGAGCCCTTCTTTCTAATAATCTCATAAAAAAAATGGAATTATACGGCAATGGCTACTTTATTTTGTGGACAAGGCTTATATGTCTAGACATACATAAATTCCTCAACATTCACAAACAAAATTCCTCGTAACCTATACTCGAAAACTCACAAGTAATTCATGACAATTAATATATAGGTACGCGATGTTTTCGTAGGTTTATTTCATGAAAACTGGAAAAGCTATCGCGATAGCCAAATAAAATATGACAAAGAATTGTTGTTCAGGAAAAAAATCTGAAATCAATTTAATTTAAATCACCATCTTCAGGAAACATTCAAGTATGTTTTTAGCGAGCATAGGTTTTCTGCAAATTTAGGTATTTTAACTTTTTAATAATGATATTTATATTAAGTAGACATAATATTTCACCTTTTACAACTGTTCCAATATCAGTTCAATATTTTTTGTTTACATATGAGCAAGTTATTTGTGATATTTCTTGTTATCACGGCCACCTGTGGCATTGAAGTTTTGCCACTTATTGCAAACCTTATTTACAAGACTTAAGGCTTATTGAACACGTTATTTTTCTTTTAACTGCGCATTTCTTCATAATTTAATTCCTATATGCGATAGTTGGCGAATCGATTATGTACTTGATAATTGGAATGTTCATGGTTATATGTACAGTCACTATCAGATATATCATTGCGTCCGGAGCGTTCAAAAATATCTGAACACGCCTCTATTCGTTATGGCCACAGAATTAGATTTGGATAGAAGAAACAAGTTCATTCATTTGTATGGCGGCCGAGCGTGGCAGATTTTGAACTGAAGTCGTTACTTGCCTATGATTTTAAATATGTCTCAGGCCCTTGAGTATTCATATTTTTTTGTGTTGTTGCAATTAATATTACTTAAGGAGGCATTATTAATGTTTTTGTTCACTTCAACTTACAAAATTTGACGCCCGAAAGCTGCAAGCTGCGATTAAAGACGGACAACTCAGTGGATTACACTGAATTCATTTGACACGCTAAGTAGATACGTTTGCTTGATCTATGGTATATATGTCATCTGTGGTTATGGCAATAAAGGCGTGTTCAGATATTTTTGAGCGCTCCGTACGCCGACTGTAAGTAGACTGAAATCTTGATAGTGAAGCGATAAGTTGCTGTCTGTAGGTAGTGTAGGTGTACGCGATTAAATCAATGTTTTTAAGGATTAGAAAGTTCAAGCGTTGTTTGTAGCTTGATTTTTAGGAAAACGAGGTAATTTTCGTATTTTTTTTTAATTTTAAGCTGATCATTATTAATGATAACAACTAGAGGAGTAAATATAATAAAACTATGAAAACGGATAAACTGGCGTATATTAATTAACTTAACTTCATTCCGACGTTTCGAACACATTACAGGGTGCGTGGTTTTCATAGTTTTATTTCATGAGTAATCCTCAAAATGATGAGTAAATATAGTTTAACGGTTAATTTAATCTTGTCTATTCATTTGCGTTTCGCGCAACATCAATGTACAAGTCGCATTTTGGAATTGCTGTCTCTAATAATTTAAACAATCTTTATTTTTTATATTGCCATGTGACCCATACCTAAAGCTGAATTTACACTTGCAAAATAGTTATTGTTGCTGAGACGCAACTATAGGTCTAAGTGAGTAGGAAATATCTGCATCTCCTTGCATATAGCTTTGTTTCAATAACTTGCAGGGAACTTGCAACAATAAATTGCATAAAACTGGCATAATGGTCAGCCTCCGTAGCCTAGTTGGTAGTGACCCTGCCTACGAAGCTGAAGTTTCCGGGTTCGAATCCTGGCGAGGGCATTATTTGTGTATCTATTTATCACAAATATTTGTTCCTTGGTCGTGGCTGTCTATATGTATCTATCTATTATATATCGTCGCCTGGTACCCAAATCACAAGCCTTAATTGAGCTGACCGTGGGATAGGTTGATTTCTGTAAGATGTCCCAAGATATTTATTTACTAGTGACCCGCCCCGGCTGCGCATGGGTACTATACCTACATAAAAACCTTCCCCTTGAATTACTCTACCTATTAAAAAAAATCTCATCAATATCCGTTGCGTAGTTTTAAAGATTTAAGCGTACAAAGGGACATAGGGACAGAAAAAGTGGCTTTATTTTATACTATATAGTAATAAGTTTCAATTTGAATATGATGTCTAATGTGAACATATTTATCTATTACAGGAAAAGGAAGACCAGTACCCGGTCGCTCCCTGGCTCCTAGCTCTCTTCATCTTCGTAGTATGCGGCTCCGCAGTCTTCCAAATCATCCAATCCATCCGATTGGCCTAAACCCGACACCCCACCGTGGCTTGAGTTGTTTCTACTCGCCGTCAGATGGCGCTGTGCTGATGGTAGCTGTCACTTTAGTTTCATCATCAAACGTTTGGCGCTACTATCGACTTGATTTTTTTCATCTGACGTTAATTTTAACAGTTCTGCCAAAAATTAATATTTTCGTTGTGACTAATTATTTGGCCGGATTAGAAAATGAAAGCCAGGTTGTGGTTTAATTGACTTGGTTGAACATAATCATTCCAATTTAAACAAATTGAAAGTTTTTATTTGACTTATTTTTACCGAATTTATTGCAATGTTAAGTAAGACTGTTTTTTAAGTAAAAATCCTTATATCAGAAATCGCTCAAGCCACTTTCCCATAGTTAATGTGATATATGTTTGTGTACACTATTACAACACTTGTAACTAATAATTCGAGTTTCAAACTTGTATCTTACATTTTTTGTAATAAGTGTCGAAAACTGTGCGTCTCTCTGTAGCTTACGTTAAACTTTAGTGGTAAGCGCAGAAATGCATAATATAATCTCAATCTTCAAATATACGAACTATATTCTTGTATATTGTAAATTTACGAAATCAAGCATTTAGTGTATGATTCGTTTCCATTCCTGTATAAACTTGACGCACAATTATTTCATTGTGTTACGTCTCAACCGACGTGTATGAAATTATTTTACCGCCATTAGGTTTTAGGATTACTGGGTCTATTTTTAATTAATTGTAATTTATTTGAAATGAAATACAGTATATTTGTCTCTTATATTGTTGTTTGATTTGTCACTTATTATATTATATTTTATAGTGGCCGCGTGGTGACGGCAGTAAGAATACAATTGTCACCACGGCTTGTTACGACCCGTCTGACACCATGGTCGCGGTTTATAAAGTTACAATTTACAATTTTGCTGTTTGCCTGTCTAGCCTATATATGCAAACAGCGAAATTGTAAAATGTAACTATATAAAACGCGACCCAGTAGTAACTGGGATTTTTTTCCCACCTGTTACCAGTGGGGACAACTGGGAGTTAAAATGCCTTGGATTTATTTTTCCCATTAGTTACCACCAAATACTGTAGTGGTTACAAGTAGGGCTCCCGATATACGTACTATTCGCCGAACCGTAGCTCCGTGTTCTTAACCCCGGCGGTACTAAGATCACGAATTTCACAGTCACGCCGAGATACGTACCCGAATCTTTGTTTGTATACGTATCTACGAATCTTGGCTTCGTTCTGGCAACGACTGCGCGTGGCATGGATCCGGCCGGACCAATTACTATGCAAACAAATAAGGCCTATTATTGAATAACAGCTTGTTTTTAAAGTACGTATTGAGTATTATACTCTGAATCGGGACGAACGATATTTTATTGATTAGACTTGCATTTTTCGTATCGATTTAAGTTATAGAATAACGTGGTAGGTACTGTGTTCTATATAACAAGCGACGGTATTATTTATGGATTAGAATTTATATTGTGATTTTGAATCACCAGATAGAAAAATTAAAAAAGAATGTTAAAAATATTTGGCCAAATTGCTATACATAACATAAAAGATAATACAGTCGTTCATTTTAGTTTATTACCTGACGGGGCGGCCCTTTTGTAGATAAGACCTATACTAAGAATTTGCACGCGCAAAGTAGCTCACAATAGTTTGTCTGCGATGTAATTGACCACACGTGGTTGACCACACGTGGTAATTTTACTGATAAATATGTTAACTTGGGCTTTTCCTGGTACACCTTTTGTTTGTGAAGTTGAATGAAATAGCCGCATCTTTGTTTTGATATAAATAAGCGGGGATGTTTTAGTAAATTTGAAAAGGGCAATTTCGGGTTTTGGTTTTATACGTGTTTAGTCACTAATAAGATTGCAGGCCGGGCAGACTTAGCGAGAGTTTAGTCGAATTTAAATTAATTGTTTTTTTTTTATTATTTTGTTACGTTTTTGTATTGTTACTGTTGGTGAGAAGATAGCGTTTTTAAAGTGTATTAATAATGAAGATCAGTTGGGTGTGGAGTTATGCCACCAGGGTCGGTGACACGGCTTTATGCACTTTGTGCAATGATCGTACGAACAATGAGTTTTTGTATCGTGGTGGTACAACAGGATCGATAGGAAAGCATTTGAAAGCGGTGCACCTAAAATCTCCCGTCATCGTCACGACATCCAATGAGTTAGTATATTGTATTTTTTAATTATATTGCTTTTTAATATCCTTTTATATTTTAAAAGTTCCTTATTTTGTAGGAAATAACGTTATAAATTTGTATATTTATGACGCATTTATTTTGTTCCTGAGTTATGGGTTTCCTAGTATAGATTAATCGTTGTCTGGTACCCTCAATATTGATTTATGTATTTATTTATATCAACTTTATTGCACGAAAGAAAAACTTAAATTATGATATTTAAAACTAAGAAAAAATATTTACTCCGCACTGTGTTATGTATTTATTAACTTCCGTTCACATCTCATTATTAAATTAGGTAATTAATACATGACAATGTGTCAGTTTTTATTAATATTAAACTCAGAAAATATGTATATTTTATAGTTCTGCCTTCCTTACCTTAAAAAGTAAAATATTAATATGTAAAATTTAATCTCAGTACGTATACACGTTATCATCTTATCATACTGAAATTAAGTACAACTAAGTTATCGCACTTTACGTTAGAAAGGCAATTAGGTAACCACTAAATTAGATTCACAAATATCACGGAACATTCTCATCCGTTTTCCTTAGTCCTTAAAGACAACGCATCGAATCGTCACTCAACAACGCGAGCGGAACGGATCTGCGTGTAATTAAGATACGTATCCCCGTGACCCCCGTGTACACGTGTATACGTAACTTTATTGATACGTAGCCGTGTAACACGCAGGAAACGGGCCTTAAAACCGTGGCCGTGTAACACGGCAACGGGGATCCGGCTACGGTTACACGAAACACGGTCACGACCACGAGCCCTAGTTACAAGTGGGAAGAATATTCTCAGTAGTTACCACCAAGTAGTCTAGGCGTAGTAGTAACTAAAGTTACTGACATAGCCCTCCGGATTAGCAAGCTGAAGTGGCAATGGGCAGGCCACATTGCACGCAGAGCAGATGGTCGATGGGGTCAAAAAGTGCTCGAGTGGAGACCACGGCTAGGCAAACGCAGCGTAGGACGTCCACCCACAAGATGGACAGACGACCTTATGAAGGTCGCCGGGACACGCTGGATGCAGGTCGCATCTAACCGGTACATATGGAGGTCCAGAGCCAAGCCTATATTCAAACAGGCCTATGTTCAGCAGTGGACGTCTTATGGCTGAGATGATGACTCTAGTGGAACTCAGGTGGAAAAAAAATCTGGTAATAGGCGGGAATAACCCGTCACCCTAACTTTTGCAGTGTGTGTCGTAAGAGTGGTAGGTATTAATTGCGCAGACGTAAATAAAAATTAAAAATGTATAAATTTTTATCGTTTATTTATATTCCACGATTAGGTACGTCTAACATTCGAGAGCTTAAAAGCGATTTTATTTTACAATAGGTACGAAGATATAACTATATGGTACAAATTAATTTACATTGTCATGTGATATGTGGACTTATAATTTATTTTGGGACCTAAATTATTTTTCCGAGCACCTACATATATAGCACCGATTTATTCATTACAGCAAAGAATATTGATTGTAATTTCTTTATTAAAATTAATTCATTTTCGATTAATTTTTCTTAATCCTGACACAATTTATTTTATGGAGCTGTACTAGCGCCATCTATTGGTTATCGCCGAAATATATTTTATTAAACGAAATAACAATCGATAATCTCTAGTTACACGAATGAATACCATAATTTCATTCACTCTTTAATCTTTTAACGTCATGGATAGATGTCGCTACTGACTACATGTAAATTCGTTGGTGGTTTTTAAAATATGGCCTTATTAATTATTGTAATAAACACTGGATTTAAATTACACAACCTTTAGACAGATACAATTACTATTGAATTAGAAATAACCTAAAATATTGTGCGCGGAACAATTTTGTGACTGGTAAAATCTTAATAATAGGTGAGAATATTTAATATTTTAAGCTGCTACATTGCATTGTAGTAATATGCTTAATTAATATTTCTTGTGATAATTGCACGAACTAAAACAATGGAACTTCTAGTAGATAATATGCTAGAAATCAATCCTGATTGTCACTTGAATTTGGGTTGAAGTTTTTTTCATTTATTTCTACTCAGAATGATGAGCTACATCAATCCTTAGAGGTCAAAATGTATCCCAAATCGTACATACATTTTTAATTATTTCCATTTCAGTATGGTTTGGTCAGGATTTGTCTCTTTCGTCTGACTATTGTCAGAATATTAGTTTTTTTTCTTTTACTTTTAAAACCCCACAAAAAGGGTATACTTTCTCTGATTTCTATCAACTGACAAAGCCAGACTATATTTACTAAAAATACCGTAAAGGTGCATTCAGACCTAACGAGCATTCGCTATTCTAACCCCCTATTCTACGAAATTCGATCGTTACACAAAACGTGATTCGTTGATTTCGTAGAGTGGGGGATAGAATAGCGAATGCTCGTTTGGTCAGAATGCACCTTTATACGGAGTCAAAAATTGGTAGGGCAATGGAAGAACTGATCCTAAGAGATTAACACCCATAAGAATTGAAAGAGTTCTTGATTCTGAAGACTTTGTTGTGCAAACATAATAAACAACAAATATAAATACCGTATGCTCGCTATAAAAGAGTGGTGATTTCCTATATTTGCCACATTGAACAATATATTTGTAATTAAATATTTATTGTCATGGCAACATTAACTTATTTTCTATTGTCTCCGGCGTCGAATCAAATCTGATACATACCAGTTGAATCAAAAACATATTCAACTGGTAGTAAGATTTATTTCGCTGGCGGGGGACAGTACTGTCGCCACCAGATATATCGTACTGTTCAGAGCGCTCAAAAATATCTGAACTCGCCTCTATCGTTATGGGAATAAAAGCGTGTTTAGATATTTTTGAACGCTCTGGACGCTTCGATATATCTGATGGCGACTGTGCAGTGGTAGCTATCATGGTTATGTGCTCGTGGTATGAATACTATACTCTCAAAACGTAAATCAATCATTATCAAGCAAATAAATAAAGCTTGGATCACTCCGCTGGTTAAAAAGCGGTGACGGTACTGAATATCAGGATGCTTAGCCAAGTTGCCAATCGCTAACGCTTTGAAGCGTATCGTAGTTTTCCCTCTCTGTCACTCTTTCATATTAGTGCAACAAAGACAGTTAGCTGCCTTTCGTATACGATTGACGATTAAGCGTTAGCGAATGGCAACTTGTCTAAGCACCCAGTAACGTATTGTATCCGCACCATTTTTAATGAATGCTCTCATATCACTACTCGATATAAGAAAGACATACGAAAAAATTGTGACACAGAATCGCAGAATTTCGTATGGGATACTTGACAACGTACATACACGTGAAACAACGACGATTGGTGAGATTTCGTATCATACGTGCGTATTATCACCGATATGATTCAATGCCGTCCACGTGTTTTAAACAGCAGTGTGGTCAAAGCTTTAGGCTGTTAATTTCCATACAAAGTCGTCTTTAATATTTTAACTGAGATCTAAGTAGCGCCATCTAGACCAATAATGATGAAAGTGCACGACTTTGTATGCATACTATCTTTACTCTTTGACGCATGAACACGATCACGCGTTCCCTAACCAAAAATCACAAATGCTCACATTCGAATCAACCATATACAAACTTAAAAACTATTTTAAAGTATCATAAATGGCCTCGTTGGGATATGTACCATTCAAATGGATACTGTTGCTAAAACTTAACGAATTATTCTTGCTTAACCGAATCTCCGTCCTCTCAAAACTCTGATCCACTTCTTGGGGATAATCGTCCATGTTACTAGTTATTTCCAATCTTATTGCGTGTATTTTAGGCTCTGATTGGTCAACTATTTTCTTGTCTCGCTCCCACGAATCTATGGCTATTGATACGTCATTTTTACTGCCCATCTCATCGAATTCACTGGAAGCTAAACTCGATGTATCCAAATTGAAGTCTGTGGTTTTCTCTATAACTACCACTTCAATATGTCGGAATGGGTTTTCTTGGTTTTCAATCATTTGTCTGGCTCTCTCGTCATTACGAATGATTACTTCTTTTTTGACGTTGCATATCACTGGATCGTTAGCTAAGACGTCTATGTTATTATCATAGGCTTCATCTTCGCTAGCTTTGTTGGGAGCACATATTTCTGCATAAATGTTATCAGAACTGGCATCAGAGTCCATTTTCTCTTCTTCCACATGTACCGCGTCAGCAACTTGACCGTAAGGCAAGTCTTCTATGACTGGTAACTTCCTCTTTTGTATTGAAGATATAGATCTCCTTAGTTTAATTTGAGATTGTGGTTCTTCTTCAGAGATGTCAATTGGAACGAGGTCCTCATCGATTTCGAGTTTAGGAGTTGGAGCTCTCGGCTTATCAATCTTCTTTCTAAAGTTTAGCTTATCGCCTTCACTTAGTCGTTCAGTTTTTGTCGGCATACTGTTACTGTTATTGCCTTCTTTTTTATCTGCAGATTTCTTAGGATGCAGCAGATTCGATGTAGATTTACTGAGGACCTTTTTTGTTTTCACGTGGAATTCTGAGCATAATTTCTCTGTTATGAATGAATGTTGCTTAGAATTAATTTCGAATTCGCTGTCGTTGTATAGAGAGCCGGCTCCAAACATATTTATGTCTTCGCAACTTTGAATTTGGTTATACGATTCTGACTTAACCATTGCTTTTTCTGGTATCAAGTCTGGTTGTATTCTCTGTCTCCTCTCTAGATTTGTCGATGATTTTGAGGCTGAAGATTTCTTGAGCATATTTTCATCCAGCGATTTTAGTTTCCTACCAGAGCTGGTATCGCTTTCCATGGAACCACAGTAGTTGATCTGATCAACGCTGAGATTCTTCCGGCCGTGTTTCATGTTAATTCCACTGTCTTCAGTGTACGGACTGTCAGGAATCCCCGTCTGGACTGACACTGACTTTGTCAAAATTGGTTTCTTGGGATTCGAGCTGCACTGACTCGTGCCCATGTCCGATGATGAAGTCGTCAGACTTTTATAAGAGTGGCTTTTCTCAGCAGTACCACCATCACCTTTTCTTGAACTCGACGCTCCGAATCTATCTTCAATTAACTTTGCCATATCTTGATACCTCTCTATGGAGCTGTGTTTTTCTCCAAGAGGATCGAAAGGGTCCTTAATATCTCTGTATCTCTCATTGTTCTCTATAGACGTTATCTTTTCGTCCGTTAACTTCTCCGTGCTCTTCAAAAGCTTCAAGTTTTTGAACCACTTATTCTTCTTCTGCGCAGAGTCCTCCCGGAACACCTGCATCTTATCATTGGAGAAGTGCTCCTCCGTTTTCTCGTCATTCTTCTCATCTTTCCCCTCATCGTCGCTATATACGTCGTAGTTCATATGCTCGAGTTCGTTTTTACTTAAAAATATAATAGAGCCCTCCGTCTCGTCCGGTATGTCTTTAAGGACCTTCTCGCTCTTCCCAAAAAGCCTCGACGTGTCGATCTTGAGACCTTGCAGCGTGAATTTGCGCTCGTTTCTCGGTTCTGGGCTGAGAAGGTCTTCCGCGGTCTTCTTGCCTAGGACAGTTGAGTTGGCGTACGAGATCTGCCTGATCCAGTTGTCAACGTTGAGTTGACAGAAGGTTAGAGCTTTTTGGAGGCGCGCGGAGAGGAACATGCGCTTCTCGCTGTCGAAGCCGAGCTGGGTGCGGCGGAGGCGGGTGCTGGTGTTGAGGGGGAGGAGCCGAAGCGTCTCCTTGCAGTCCGGCTGCTTGCTGGGGCTGCCCGCCGCGCCGAGCTCCGGCAGCGTGCACATCACCAGCACCGGCTCCGTCGTCGCCGCCCGGAGCAAGAGGTCATCTGGAAATTCGGAAAACCAAGATTACAATAGGATCGCGTCGATGCCCTGCTGGGAAAAGGCCTGTGGATTACATTCATCACGGTTGTGAGTAATCGCCCGCCAAGGCCTTGAAAATTGTTGGCTGAAAATGTGTTAGGAAGGACAAGATTGATGGCTCAATAGACCAGCTCATAAATAACATTAATAGTGACATTCGTTCGCGCCAGAGTATACCACTCGTCTTCTTTCAGCCCGCTAGAGTTGACAAGTTTACGCAACATTAATAGTAGATTACATGCCAAGGCCGTTTAAATGGGAAATGTCTCGGATGACGTGTAATTGTAAACATGTCATTCGAGGCTTTCCCATTTAACGGCCGAGGTGTGTATACTATTTTTCTGCTCAACAGAGCCGGCAGGCGGCAACTTAGTTTAGCGCAGCGGCCGGCAAAGTGCCTTTTGCCGGCCGAAGGGCAGACAAGCTTATCTGTCTCAGTTTCAGAAGGAAATTGCTGTTGACTTTTTCAAGTACTAAGTAGTCTCAGATAAAATGATGGTCCACCACTTTTATTGCCTCGGAGAAGAGTTGAAAACTAGGCCATTTTTGGCTGAAGGTACCAGGGCAGCATAACTCACCTCCAACATCATGCGCCATCTCAATAGGCACGGTCCCAGCCAGAAGTCTCACTCTAGCCGGCAGCCGCCACAGACTCAAGAGGTGGGGAAGGCGGTGCGCGCGGGTGCCCGCCTCGACGGGAGGGGGGGAGGTCGGCTCGGCGGTGTCCCACTCGGCCGGGGAGAGCTCTTCGGGGCACACTTCGTAGAGTTCGCCTTTGGTGTTGATTGGCACGAATAGCTCCTGGAAAACATGTGCGCCTGGTCAATGTGTGGTCATAATTTGAATGATATTTACACTGAGTGAATAACAGGGGGGTCAGCGTACATTATTGTGGATAAGTGATTCCTTCAGCCTTTTCGTGCGAATTGATCAGATCAGGAGGGCTACGACCTACTAATGCAATTCAGTTTAGGACCTAAATTGAATCGCGATGTGTCAGTACCATAGAATAACTCAAAAATTGACAAGCTGAACCTAAACTGAATCGCATTTAAGAGGTCGTCGTGCCCCCCTGAGAATAAATCATTTAAGACATTTCTTCCTAAAGTACTCGGCCGCTATGAAGTCGATGCTGACAGCTGACAGTTTTTTTTTTGTATTCCAAACCCAAGCCACATATGTCACATAACAGAATATCATTCCTTTCAGTGTAAGTAAGTCCACAGATACAATATTATCATAGGTATTCCGCCCATAATTTAATGTTTGAAAGTTTACTAAGAAACTTCTTAATTACGATTGTCAAATACCAAATATGGCCATAGACATATAAAATTGATAGACCGAGTCTATTTTATCTGTGGGTGACGCCGGCAATGTCTGTCAACGATCTTTGTTTGTGTATACTAGTGCACCTAAACCGCAAATAGTAAAAGTGATTAAAATAAAGCTTTTCATGTATATTTCTGTTCGATAAGTGCACGGAATGTGATAAAAGTGATGACTTGTGTGGTTCCAGGGTGTAAAAACCGCCAGGGTTACCTGAATGAACAAAATAAAGACATTACGTTTCACCGGCAATTTAGTTTTGACTTGAATTTTAAGATTTCGAACCTTATTAAGGTAAAAGTAACTGAAAATCTTATTCAATATTTGTTGTCGGATACATATGTGTAGTTTTGTGATTAAACCATTTGTATTTACATTCGTAATGTAATTATAAATAGTGGGATTCAAACATTTGTATCGCATAGTGTGGTACTTAAGAGACCGATCGTGATATCGATAAATGTATTGATAGTCAACTCAAAAATGAATCGATGTTTTTAATGTCCAACAGGTTTCCACTGGACACTGAACAAAGGCTATTATGGGTCAAAAATATCAAAAAGGCAGACGACTGGTAACCTAAAGAGTATTCAAAAATATGCTCCGCACAATTTTAAGCTGTTGTTTCAGGCAAGGGTACGCGAATAAGTGATTACATTCTGACGTACTACCCACCATATTTGGTAATCATCCAATGTCATGTCAACCAGCAAGTAAATTAAATTTAGTTTAATAATGACCCTCATGTGATACTTGTGTAGACTGATTAATTTAATTATAAAGAAGCCATCATACCAAAATTGTTAGGTATGCTTTAAGGAATGATAAGTCTATAAAACATGTTATAATGAGAGTTTTCTGAAATCACCAGGGCAGGAGCAGGTCCAGAAACTTGTCTAAATTCTATGTTTATAGTTTCTGGTTTAAATATTTTGTATGAGTTAAAAAAAATACATAAAAAAATTTAAACTTTATTTAAAAAAAAAAAAAACATTTACTTAGTCTTTCTTTGGGGCTAGATAATTGTGTTTCTTAGCGGGACCTTACGGCTAAGTGGCGCCAACTAGTGGCATACGTTTTAGGAAACCCTCATTATGACATTTTAATTAAAGAAAATATTTCGTTAACTTTGTGATTTTATTTTTATCCTAAAATGTAGATTTTGAAATCACGATCGAAGAAGATCGTGATTTTGAGTAGGAAATAAGGTTTATTCCTACTGTATTCGCTACCTAATTTGGTTAAAATATTATTATTGACGATAAAAGTATACGATTGAAGACTGGACATCACTAATAGTAATGACATTTTATCTAGTCAGGTTGGTAGCATTGTTCAAGAAAATGGAGTCGTTGATGGAGTTCACGACCAAGTAGAGCTACTTTATTTGTCTCTTTTTCCTTATGGAATACGTCTTGAGATGGGGTGAAGGATGACAATCGTTTGTTCATGTATGTCTTAATACACGGAATCTTCCCTATATTTTATCTGTGAATATGGCTATATCCATAGACTTATAAATTTATAGACCGAGTCTATTATTATCTGTGGGTGACGCCGGCAATGCCTGTCAACGATCTTTGTTTGGGTATACTAGTGCACCTAAACCGCAAGTAGTAAAAGCGGTTAAAATAAAGCTTTTCATGTATATTTCTGTTCGATAAGTGCACGGAATGTGATAAAAGTGATGACTTGTGTGGACTTGTGTGGGTGTAAAACCCGCCAGGGTTACCTGAATGAACAAAATAAAGACATTACGTTTCACCGGTAATTTAGTTTTGACTTGAATTTTAAGATTTCGAACCTTATTAAGGTAAAAGTAACTGAAAAATCTTATTCAATATTTGTTGCCGGATACATGTGTGTAGTTTTGTGAATTAACCATTCGTATTTGCCTTCGTAATGTAATTATAAATAGTGGGATTCAAATATTTGTATCGCATAGTGTTGTACTTAAGAGACCGATCGTGATATCGATAAATGTATTGATAGCCAACTCAGAAAATGAATCGATGTTTTTAATTTCCAACAGGTTGCCACAGGACACTGAACAAAGGCTATTATGGGTCAAAAATATCAAAAAGGCAGACGACTGGTTCCCTAAAAAGTATTCAAAAATATGCTCCGCACATTTTTAAGCTGTTGTTTCAGGCAAGGGTACGCGCATAAGTGAATACATTCTGACGTAGTACCCACCATATTTGGTAATCATCCAATGTCATGTCAACCAGAAAGTAAATTAAGTTTAGTTTAATAATGACACACATGTCATTAATTACAAAGAAGCCATGATACGAAATTTGTTAGGTATGCTTTAAGGGATGATAAGTTCCATAAAACATGTTATAATGAGGATTTTCCGAAATGCCGTTCACCAGGGCGGCAGCACTGAGGCGTCAGATCCAGAAACTTGTCTAAATTCTAAGATTTGTACGAATTAATAAAATTATGTAAAAAAATAAAATTACCAACTAGTGGCATACGTTTTAGACAGAACACTTCTTATGACATTTGACATTTTAATTAAAGATAAAATTTCATTAATTTTGCGATTTTATTTTTATCCTAAAATGTAGATTTAGAAATCATGACATGTTAAGGATCGCAGAAGATCGTGATTCTGAGTAGGAAATAAGGTTTATTCCTATTGTATTCGCTACCTAATTTGGTAAAAATATTATTATTGCCGATAAAAGCATACGATGAAGACTGGACAACACTAATAGTAATGACATTTTATCTAGTCAGGTTGGTAGCATTGTTCAAAAAAATGGAGTCATTGATAGAATTCAAGACCAAGTAGAGCTACCTTATTTGTCTCTTTTCCTTATGGAATACATCTTGAGATGGTAAAGGACGACCATAGTTTGTTCAGGTATGTCTTAATACACGGAATCTTTCCTATATTTTATCTGTGGCTATATCCGCCTTCCGAGGTGGGTTGGTTGTTCCAAAGTTCATTTTGGTCTTCTTCTTTGATATAATGTATGACGTCTTAATTTAAAATGAAAAATACTAAAACAGAATGAATCCTTAAATTGGCAAATAAAAAAAAAACATGTGTTCTAGGCCCCTCGCCACTGTGTAGAGCTTTCTATTTTATGGTAGAGCAGGAAATTCTGTTTTTAAAAACAATACAAAAAGTGGGTCGAAAAATATGTGTGTAAATAAAATAGTACATTACGACTTACGACACAAGTGCGAAAAACATGAAATTCGAAACGAGTGGCGATGTTTTAAAACACGACCGATGGGAGTGTTTGAAATCGAAACGAGTTACGAATTTCCTTATTGCACGTGTCTCGTACGACGTTTTTAAGTACAGATGGCACACCAAAGTTTTGGACCTGACGTAAAATGACCCACTTCTCGCACTAGCGCGTAAAAAAGGCACCATCTGTACTAAAAATAAATAAAATAAGTACATTTTCATCACACTTGCTGTCTAAGCGCGCCATTGCTTGCGTGCGTAGCGGGAGTAATAGAAAAGCGAAATTCCCTAGGGATTAATAGAAATGTCAGTACGTCATTTAATAATATGATGTCTTAAAACTTATTTTTTTGTCGGCAAGTGTGATGAAAAACATTGTACGCACAATGTAGGTACTATTTTTTTCAATATCATCGCAAAACTATCACCGTCCAACAATAATATAATAGCGAAGGGAAATTCATTCACTGAATCGTAAAACTATAGTGTGATATCATGGGTCCCTAGTATACCTGTCACATGCAGTATCAAAGGATGTGGCGTGCAGCGTGCATTCCGGGTTGATGCGTTTATAGCCCACTCCCGATTCGCTCGTAAACTGCGAATTTCTAGTAACTACTCCCTTACCATGAATTTGTAAGAATCTTAGTCATATCTCGAGAGACGATCTGTCTGCTCGTTTGCCTTCTAGGTATTGATCAAATTTTTCATCAGCCCATCTCAGTCCACAGCTGGACGTAATCGTATAGACGTTACTGATGACATCATTAGTATGACATTTAATTTAGTATAAGATTGAATGTTCCTTTTGTATGTTTTTGTCTAGTTACTGTAACCGTGCTCTAGCGTGTAAGTGAATTGGTGTTAAACTGTAAGCTTACATTGTTTTCAATAAATAATGACGTTAGGGGCATTTCTCCGAGCGTTTCAACCGCCGTGACTTCGGTGGCAGCCTTATCACACGAATCCCATGACAGATGCAAGAACTTTTGGATATGTTGGTAGACGTCTTTGATAACTACCAAGATATCCAAAAAAAAATATGAGACAGCGACGGAAATCGGGAAATAATGTTGCCACCGAAGTCATGGTGGTTGAAACGCTCGGAGTAATGCCCTTAGATGTCTTAATAATAGTATTAACTACGCGTATGGACACATTAAGAGCTAAATACTCGTAATCGCCACTCTGGGTTGGCGATCGAAGTAGTGTGTCCGTGTCCGATATGACGACGCTGCTGCCCATCATGAATCTTCTATCAAAGAATGCTCAGTGACACTTCAATCCCTTAGCCGACTCTTACGACTCCCGCGGGACGTATTCTTAAGGTGAATTTAGACCAAACGAGCATTCGCTCATTCTATGCCCCACACTACGAAATTAACGAATTTCGACGAATCACGTTTTGTGCAACGAACGAATTGAGTAGAGTGGGGGATAGAATGAGCGAATGCTCGTTTGGTCTAAATGCATGCCTCTTTACTGCCGTCGCCACCCGGCAATAACCACTCAATTGCTTTTGGTAACTGTAGTTACCAGCTGTCACTCTTTTTTTACATAGGAATAAAGATCAACCAAAATTTCAGAGCAAGTGAGTGGATAATACGCAGTAAAAACACATTTTTTAGTACAGATGGTGCCTTTTTTAGGCTCTAGTGCGAGATGTGGGTCATTTTACGTCAGGTCCAAAACTTCGGAGGGCCATCTGTACTAAAAAACGTCGTACGAGACACGTGCGAAAATGAAATTCGAAACGAGTGGCGATGTTTTAAAACACGACCGACAGGGAGTGTTTTAAATCGACACGAGTTTCATGTTTTTCGTAGGTAGTCCTACTTGTGTCGTAATGTACTATAACAGTCTCATAGTAAGGGCTCAAAAGATTTAGCGGTTGACGCATGCGCGGTCACGACGGCTATTATTACAGGAATTCTACACATATTGTAGACTGTACTTGCTGAAATCAACCCTGTTACGTATGTTACACTGTATGGTTTGAAACGAGAGGAATTTAAAAGGGAAGCCGACAGAAACCTTTTAAGGATCAGTGCAAAAAACCTTGTATACAGAGTGTCATAGAAATAGAGGTGATTCGTTATAAGTCTATTTAGTATCGTATTTAGATTAGGGAAAGTAGGACAAATTTTGGCAATCTTTAGGGGAGGCCTATGTCAGCAGTGGACATCTTTCGGTTGATATGGTCATGATGATGAAGACAAAAAATGTTTTTGTGAAATAAAAGTAATTTAAACTTAAAATTCAACATTAAGTAAGTACCAACACTAGGTACCTCTTTAGGTGTCCTAGTATTAATAAATCTGTAGGATACTTTATTGATACTGCACATATGACGTAAGGTACAATGAAATATTGCGGATTTCCGCAATCCAACGACGTCGTTAAAATTTAGTTTCCAGGTGCATATAATATTATAATTGAATGCTTATTTAGTTGTGATTTACGGCACACAGTCAGTCCATGTTGTCGCTACTCGATAATAGATGGCGCTACCTATCTATGCGATATTAAGTAGAATATTTTAAGAGCCTTCCTGTCCTTTATTACAAATATTTCGTTAACTGAATATTCAATTTAATTAATAAATTAGTAAATAAAAAAATAAGCCAACTTTAGGCTGCGTTTCCACCAGAGATGTGCGAGGATGTGTTTTCATACAAATGACACCTCGCTCGAGTCATTAATAGGTGTCATTTATATGGAAACACAGCCTCTCACATCTCTGGTGGAAACGCAGGCATAAACGAATTTCTAAAATCCCATCATCAGACTTCCCATCCCAACTTGGTGCCATCGGGACCATCACAGGAGTCACGGGGACCCGTTTTAATTAAAAAAAAATTTAAAATCAGTTGACGATTTTCGGAGATATCTTGCTACACAGATCCAAAAAAAACTGTCGAATTGAGCACCTCTTCCATTTTTAAAGTGGGTTAAGAAGTGTAGTTGACTGTACCTTCGGATTCGGATACCTTTCTAAGACCGTACTAAAAATGTTTGAAAGCTATTAAACACGCACCGTTAATGCATTTTCAAGTCTATAAAAGTCTTCTCCAAAAGTGGCATAATCCAATAGTCAGGATTACGACATAGCAATAAAACTGTGTACAGACGATTTTGGTCAGAGGGACCGGTCTGACAGGTGCGTTTTTTCTTGTCTAGGTATGATGCTACTGGAATCTGGAATCTATCTACAGCGTATCTGTGTGATACGGGCGAATATTTTAGTAGTTATTTAGTAAATTTCTCTTTTTAAGGCACTTGTTATGAAAAAAGTCGTTCGATACTCGTGTAAAAACTTATTTTTAACTCGGGGGATTGTCGCCTTCGTTTTACTCGGGCTCCAACTTTGACCCTCGTCGAAAAATTGTTATTTTGCACTTGCATCGAAATGTACTATTTTAGCACAGATGGTGCCTTTTTTAGGCTCTAGTGCGAGAGACTCATTTTAAGTCAGGTCCAAAATTTCGGAGGGCCATCTGCGACCGTCGTACGAGGCACGTGGAAAAAGAAAATTCGTAACTCGTGTCGATTTAAAACATCGCCACTCGTTTCGAATTTCATGTTTTTCCAACTTGTGTCGTAACGTAATGTACTATATTGTGTTTTTAAAAATAAAAATAATATTTAAAAACACTTCACAGATTACTGTGACCAGATTAAAATAAAATGGTATGATTTTGGCTGTTTTATTTTATATCAATAAAATTACATAAGGACATTCTAACTTGTTTACAGTCGCCATTAGATATATCAGAACAGCCAGAGTGCTCATAAATATCTGACCACGCCTCTATTTGTCATGGCGTTAAGGCCGGACCACACCAAATACGAGTGCAGTTGGTCGACGTGTGTATATGCGTGTCGTTCGCGTTGTATCTTATATGAATCAAATCAAATCAAATCAAATCAAATACATTTATTTGCAAAAATACAGTGATGTAGGATAATAATGAATGTCATATTAGGTGGCACACAACGGCAGTGTGCCATCTAATATGACATTTACGTATAATATAAGCTACAATGCGTACGGCACGCATATACGCACTAGGGTAGGTACTGATGTATGGAGAAAAAAAGTATTTGTGTTTTACTGGGCACAGTTGTAAATAGTTCCGTAATTAGTTCGATAGAGTGCAATAGTACATTACCACCGAGGCCGGGAAGCGACTGGTTGCCGGCCGAGCGAAGCGAGGCCGGATAGTATTCGGACGGCAACCCGTCACTTCATGGCCGAGGTATGTATAATGCTTTTCTCAAACATGCAATGAAATGAAACAAAAAAATGTATCTTCTTTCTAAGAAATTATAAGTCAACTACATAACTAAGTCTTTGAAACACAACAAAAGTCAAATACGACACCGACACCTCATTTTTTTTTTAAGATTGACCTGTTTGAAAGTTGTAAATTTTTTATTTAAAAAAGCGGTATTAGACGACGCGGTCGGTTGGGTCCAATTAATCGCATGCAGTGATCGGGGCCGACGGATCGCGCCGTATAATACTGCTTTTTAAATATTATTTTGAGTAGTTATTATACATTTATTTTAAATTATATAATTTAAATACCTAATTATAAGTGCAAAAATTTGCCAATCATTTTTTTTATACTAATATTACTTACAGATAATTATTGGCTAAAAGCCAAGATGCCAGGTCACAACCCTATGTCGAATGAAAATTAAAAAAGAGGTACTTGCCGGCCTAGGCCGGCAACGAGCTACTTCCCGGCCACTTTTTTGGCGCTTAACTACAACATTTCATTGCATGTTTGAGAAAAATGATTTGGCCATCGGAATTAAGTTTCTGCCTCCGTATCTATTTGAAAGATTTCTTAGAATCTTCAGTACATTTTGTACTGACCACAGTTGATATCTATGTTTTTACTTTTTGTTGCAATATGAGCTATGTTTGAGTATTGTGTTTACCTGGAAATAGGTTTTCTAAAGTCACAGAGCCAAAAGAGACGAAAGAAAGGTCGAAAAAAAAACTTTTTTTTTCAAGCCCCATAGGTACATTTTAGGAAAATTTCTACTCAAATCCGGAGGCAACAAAACTTAAATTAAAAATATAATAAAAATAAGAGTGATAATCAAACATCAAATCCTCCAGATTTGACATTTTTGAAAAATGTCTATTTTGCACACCTGTTGCACACGCATCTGGTATGACTTGGCCTTTAGAGTGACCATGACCGCTCCACGTATCTCATGTCGACTGTACCACGTCATAATATGAAGTACCAGGAAACCATCACTCGATAGGAGATTTCGCCGCTTCTGTCTGCATTCCTGCATGTTCCTTATGTCTGACCGGCATCAACCCTAACCTCGTGCTATTCTTCGAAAGAGCATCGCTTGAAAACCTCATCGGGTATTCTTTCTTTTCTTTATCACGATTATTGAAATACGTCCATTTTGGACCATAGATATGGGCTTCGTCGACTAGTTTTCTAACATGTTTAACAGAAGCTAAAGGTGACAGCCATGATATTACAGCATTTTTACCGTATATCTCCAAATCTCGATTACCAGTATTAGACACAATCGTTCCATCAGGTTTTATAACAATAAAATACGGGATATATGATACTTCATACATAAATTGCAGCAGAAGTACCAGGGGATCATCGAGCAAAAGGGTAAACCAATTCGCTTGCTTTTCAAAGCTTTCTTTCATTTGCAAAATCTGTTCGTCGAGTGGTATATGTATGACTTCTATAGGTACATTCGCATGTTTTATAGTTTCATAGATAGTGTAGAATTTTTCGACTATACCGTCTCTGTCTACGTCCTTAGACATGAAGAGTAAAACGACAACATCCGCGTTTGCTTTGATCCATTCAGAAGGAACTAAATCGTATTTTTTGTTATAGATTTGCGCATCTTTTATCCAATTGTAAGGAGGTAGATTAATCGGATTTGCGTCCATCGCTGAATTCTTATTCAATAAATTCATGTTTATATTTTGACGGGTTCGGTTTGATTGACATTTAGCTGTCGTTTCTGACATATGGTTGCTTATTACGGCTATTATTGGAGTAGGTTGTATAATTTAAACTAATTGGAGTTTATATGTACTTCAGGGTCAATTGAACCTTTTTCCGGTTAGCAATATTAAGATGCGACCACACCACAGCTAAAAATGGCGACGGCACGGCACAATCAATACAACACGTCGTATGCGTACTATTTTTAATACTTAAGTCCAAGCCACACCATGGGGCACACGTAACAGCGATGGGTGCATATTTTGAGCATCGGTGTGGGTAACATGATGGTACCCTGTATGGCTCAGCCTTTACTCCCCACACCGTGGCTCAAAAACGGTGACGGTACCTACGGAATTGCAGTGACGCGTCGTAAACGTCATATATGTTACCCACACCGATGCCCAAAATATGCAACCACAACGTGTACTCCGTGTGTGCCCCAAACGAAAGATTTTTGACGCGAATCTTTTATTAAACAGTGTGCTTACGATGAGCTGCCGCCGCATTATTAACGCAGACTTACTTTTTATCCATCCCGTCCGTACTTTTTTTTTATTGATAATTCGTACTTGCGTATTGGTGTGAGCAAGTCGGATAGCAAGTAAGAAGAGGCTACAGTTGCGTTTACAAAACGTCACTGGGTGAATATCTGAGCGTTTCAACCGCCTAATTTTGGTGGCATCATTTTTACTGAAGTTTCTATTCGTTACAATGTGCTACTTTGTCATTTGAAGGAGGCACGGTACCTTATACAAATGACGAAGTATAACATTGAGACGTTTAGAAACTTCGGAAAAGTGATGCCACCAAAATAGGCAGTTGAAACGCTCAGATATTCACCCAACTGCGTTTCCCATCACAGTTTCATAAGCAGCGATGTGGGGAGCATGCCGTAAAAACGGTAAACGTATCAGGGATTCCGTAATATCACCGTTTTTAAGCTCCGGTGTGGTGGCACCTTTATTTTTATCTTTTGAGGAGTCCATTTCAAGTGGCGTGACTACGAGCAGTTACTTTAAATATAATAGCGATAATAAGTATGCGAGTATAACTATCACAAGTCATTTGAAAATCTTCTACGCAATATACATATATATATAATATAGTTATTACTATAATTAACTCTTACGGACTTTTTTCCTACAGATGAATAACTAATTTGACTTCCTATTTGAATATTTGACACGAACTCCAAAATTACGTTAATTATATACATGTACGTTAGTTCATACATAAATTGGTTGAGCTTTAGCAGACAAACAACCGTACATTCTTTGCACTAGGATATGGACAAAGAAGATACAACGATTTATTAAAAAAAAATAGTTTTATGAGTGACATCATTATTTTTAAAATGGACCGTTTAAATTCAAATGAATTTTATAAATGTTTACTCTTCCAACTTGTAAGTACCTATTGAAAGGTGCCAAAATCAATTTCCTATGGATAGACAACACTTGGCACACATACATTGTTTATATTTGCCGCCATTTTAAACTATTAACAATTTGGTTTACCAGATTAAATATAGTACGAGTACCTATGTACTCGTACGTCGTAGAGAATAAAATAATAGTACGAGTACCTATGTACTCGTACTATTATTTTATTATTTTATAAGGCCTACTATTCGGTGTCTGAATATTTGACAGAAAATTTGGCAAATTAAATATTGATGGTATTGTTTAAATTTTTTATTATTTTTTATTTTATCAATGTTATTATTTTTATATTAATTATTTACCTCTAAATGTTGATTGTTAATTGTGATTTAATTTTGTATTCCCATTTGACATTGATAATTATTGTATTTAAAACGTGACAATGTATGATTAATACGAAAATAAATGAATATGAATATGAATATGAATATTCTTGACGTACGAGTAATATTGAGGACGACATTTCCCGCGCGCGTTGGTGTCTAAAGGTCTCTGCCCACTAGACCGTAGCATACCATGACCGTAGCATGAACGTATCAGACAAAAAAATATTCTTTGTATGGAAAAGTATGAGACTATGCCCACTAGGACGTTCCGTCGCCGGCCAACACCGTCGCGTGCCATGCACGGACCGGCAAGAATTGTCGGCGAGAATATTTTGCCGGCCCCGACACGCTACGTGCATGGCACGCAACGTTGCCGGTACGGTGTGCGCAGGCGGCGAAACGGTGAGCATACGGGTTCTATTTACATTTTTGTATTGTATTTACCATATTTTTTTCAAAACTCTCCAAATTTTTCACTTTTGATAGTGAGTAATATTTTTCTCATGGCGAGACAACGGAAACAATATAATCAGCATCGCTATTTTCTGAAAAAAAACTTACTTAATTGATTGTAAACCCGCAAACCGAAGATTTTCATCGAGATCGAAAAATATTACTTCGTTTCTTACAAACAAAATAATTAAAAAATATATCAATTTTGAAACAGTATAACTTAACGAATTTATCCAGATAGATTGCACAATTTGTTTCTTTTTTTACATGGTAAGAACCATGCTTTTGAAGTAGCTTTCTAAAATAAATTTTATTGGTTTTAGATTTTTATTACAATATGTACACAAAATCGATATCTTTTTTTTTCGAAAAACCTATGCTCTTAAGCAGCTGCTGCATTGTTATTTAAAATTAATTATTGTTCCAAAACTATTAGAAGATGTAAAAATAATCAAACAAAACCAGTACTTGACGGAGTCACATTGACAATCATGACAAGAACGTAAATATGTACTCTCATAATATAGACAATATATTTACCAATTCCAAGAAGTTTTAGTTTAATATCATTACACTTATCAGTGTCTAGGTTACCTAGACAATGATAAGTGTAATTTAATACTATAATAATATTAATGATAAATATGTATACACATTCCGCCATATAAATGTATAAGTAGCATAACTGACGATTCGAAAGTGCTTGTTGCTAAGCCTACTCAATAAATAATTTTTGACTTTGACTTGACTCAGTAACAACTCTAGTAGGTACTTCAATGGATTTCGATCGCAGTTTACGATGTCTGCTCAGAAAAATAGGTGTAGAAATAAACTCTTAGGAAAATACTAGCACAGCGATAGTAGTCTAAAGGGCGCGAAAACAATTTGCAACTGATAAAACTGTGACAATGGAACGATAACGACGGATATGAATCGCTCATACTACGGGGATGATACGTAGTTGCGACGCGGATGATACGTGGTTGCGACGCGGATGCAACGATCACTAAACGGGCTTAGCACGGACATGAAACGATGTACACACGTTATAGTGGGCATAGTAGTCCGTGTCGTCTCACATTCCGTGTCTGATACGTTCATGCTACGGTCATGGTATGCTACGGTCTAGTGGGCAGAGACCTTAAAAGCGTTAATAGACGTTCGAATATGGTCCACTCCGCACCGCGAACTTGGTCCGGTCCGTACGTGCGCTCGACTCGCCACACCATCGCACGGTTCAAAAACGGTCCAGTGCGTTTCGTGCTACCAGACAGTGATCACGTCGATATGCCTCCGATTTTATCCAAAAAAGCTAAAATCGCGTTAGTTGTGGCAACCATCGTCGCTACAACACCAATTAATAAGGAGAAAAAAAAAAGAAAAGAATGGGCAAAATTTTATTTAAAAGACAGAGAGTCATATAGTCATATGCGACTTATTAGAGACCTCGAATTTTACATGTCACATTGTTTACAACATTATTATTACATACATAAACAGAAAATAACATTATTATCCATACTAATATTTGAAAAAAAAAAAAAAATAATAATAATAATTACATTTTGGCACATTATTATTTATGAGACACTGTTATGTCTGACGGCGCATCGATAAATAATTGATTGAGATTTTCAAATGGACTGTCAATTGACGTAACACCGAGCACTGGGGTGGCGGCCATGTTGATTAGACTGACAGTTGTCAATGGACGGTCGCCATATTGCGCTCGCGCCTCACGTGTTGCGGTGGAACGTTTTATTAATTGCAATCGATAATAATCAGTGCTAATCCTTCGTAATTGTAGTGAAATTAATGTGTGATTGAATTACATCCTATATTCTTCATAAAGTGTGATTATTATTTTGAGACTTGGTCTCTTCGCCCGACTACCTGCCCACATGGATTCTTCAGACAAAGACGGTGTCCACAATGACCACAATTATGTGTCTTTATCAGAAGTGGGATCTCAAGGGCCTAATCAGGAGACCAGTAAGGATACTGTCGGCCCAGCCAGAACGGACGCCGGAAACACAAATTTCTTCGGCAACATGGAGGCGCTTTTGTCTCGTCTACTCACGGCAGCGCAAAACACATCCTCACAGTCCTCAGGCCACTCCAAGGCAAACCTGATCAAATTTGACCCGGATGAAGGTGACGCAGACATACAAGGTTGGTGTAACGTGACGGAAATAATAGTGGATAGTCGAAAGCTTGCCGGGCCTGAGCTACTGCTAGCGTTAACTTAACATGGCCTCATATAAAACAAACATTGCTCGCTAAGTTTAACCGTCCAATGCTCATGCAAGATTATTTTGATGATATTTTAAAATTCCAAATAGCCACGAAGGAAACTGCATCAGAAGCAGCTGCACGACTGTGGAATCTTATTGAGCGAATCCCTAAAGTGGAAATGAATGAAGAAGTCGTGGCAGGATTTGCAATATCGGTCCTGTCTCAGAAGGATCCGTTAATCCGGAGAGAACTGAACTCTCACGTACCTTCAACAAGAGCTCAGCTTTGTAGAATTCTCGGCGGAATATCGTTGAAGAGGCGTAATGAGGACAACGAATCCAACGAGACAGAATCTAAAAGACCTCGTTTAACTAGCACGTCAGACGCACGTTTTTCGGGGACTTGTCATTTTTGTGGCAATCGCGGACATAAAATGGAAGATTGCCGAAAGCGTCGCGAGTCCATGAAACCGAGAGCAATCATAAATCTACCGGATAAAGAAAAAGAGAAGACCTGCTACACCTGCGGGAAACCGGGACACTTCAGCAACTACTGCCCCGACGGAAAGAAGAAACCAACGAGCGAGTCGGTCACACACAAGGATGTCCACATCTGCGAGCGGCGGTCAGCTAGAGGTACCCTGTCGACATCGTCTGGTGAGCCCATTACGTTCCTTTTTGACAGCGGTTCTGCCTGCTCCTTAATTAAACAGGGGTCTGCTCATAAAATAACGGGCACGAAGCACAATGATCCTGTATGCCTTGTGGGGTTAGGAGGGAATAATAATGTTAACTGTACTGAACAAATCATGAGCACAGTGGTAATACAAGGTATTTCTCTGTCTCTTCTTTTCCACATAGTGTCAGACAATGCTATTTCGGAAGAAATAATGATAGGTAGGGACGTACTCGAGCTCGGTGTCCGTGTCCAAGTCGACAGTGATAGCGTTCAGTTCTTTATTCGTAATGAAATAAATCTAGTTGATGCTGCACGGGCGTTCGACTTAGGTGAGGTCGACACAGATCTAGTAGGCGCGGAAAAAGAAGCGTTACTACACATCTTGAAAAAGTATAGAGATTACTTTATAGAGGGTATCCCGACTCGACGCGTTACAACAGGCAGTTTAAAAATTTATCCCATAGATCCACATAAAACCGTCCAACGCCGACCGTATAGACTATCTATCGCAGAAAAAGATGTAGTCAAAGGCAAAGTAGAAGAATTGCTAAACGCGGGTGTCATCCGCGAAAGCTCCTCCCCCTTTGCTAGTCCCATCCTGTTGGTGAAAAAGAAGGATGGATCCGACAGGATGTGCGTCGATTACAGGGAACTTAACGGAAACACGCGACCTGAACATTACCCTCTGCCGCGTATTGACGAACAAATATACCTTCTAGCCGATGCCCATTACTTTTCTTCTCTAGACATGGCATCCGGCTATCACCAGATACTTGTAGAACCAGACTCGATTGAGCGGACGGCCTTCGTGACCCCGGACGGTCAGTACGAGTATTTGGCGATGCCATTCGGTCTACGAAACGCGGCGTCGATTTATCAGCGTTGCATTAACAAAGCCTTAAAATCGCTTAAAGATACAGTAGCCCTGGCATATATGGACGATGTCCTGTGTTTTTCATCAGATGTTACCGAAGGGTTACGCCGGTTAGATGCTGTTTTGGCGGCTCTGTCTGAAGCTGGCTTTTCTTTTAACATTCGCAAGTGCAAATTTATGAAGACCGAAGTTAACTATCTGGGATATGCAATAAAAGCAGGCGAAGTAAGGCCTAACCCGCGAAAAATACAAGCACTCATTGATGCACCAGCTCCAGCCACAGCTACCCAGGTGCGGCAATTTTTAGGATTAGCATCTTATTTCAGAAGCTTCATTCCCGGATTTGCTACCCTCGCCGGTCCCCTCTATCCACTGACCAAGTTAAAAGGGCCCATTACCTGGACCGATCAGCATAAAGAGGTTCATAGCAAATTCATAAAGATATTGACGTCGGAGCCTGTCTTAACAATTTTTAATCCCGATATCCCAATTGAACTACATACAGACGCAAGCTCAGAAGGTTACGGGGGTATCTTAATTCAAAGGGAAAACAATGTGCCGCATGTAGTTGCTTACTTCAGTCGCCGCACCACCGAAGTGGAGTCCAGGTACCACTCCTATGAACTGGAAACCTTGGCGGTGGTGCGCGCTGTGGAAAACTTCCGGCATTATCTTTACGGTCAGCATTTTACGGTCTTTACTGACTGCAATTCGTTAAAAGCCTCCAAAGCTAAAGTAGATTTAACCCAACGAGTTCACCGGTGGTGGGCTTATCTGCAAGCATACGACTTCGATATCGTATATAAAGAAGGTCGCAGTATGGGACATGCCGACTACTTGTCCCGCAACCCCCTCCCTACAGTAAAATCTACTATTAATGGCAATAATGAACCTGAGAGGACTACAAGCTCCCGCCGCTGCAAGGTAGTCAACTTCGTAGAGCTTCATGATAGTTGGCTTCAAGTAGAACAGAAACGAGACTCCGAGATTCAGGACCTAATAAGCAAGCATACGGACAACCAACTTCCTGAAAGTATTGCCCACACATACGACGTACGCGAGGGAATACTTTACAGGAAGGTGGAGCGTAATAAGACGAGCTCTTGGTTACCGATTGTCCCTCGATCCCTTATTTGGACCCTCATAAACCATGTTCACAGCGAAATTAAACATTTAGGTGCCGATAAAACTCTCGATAAAATTTATGAGCAATACTGGTTTCCGCAAATGGCAAAGAATGTCCGCAAGTTTGTCGATTCGTGTATAGTATGTAAGGCTTCCAAAGGACCGTCGGGAGCCCAGCAAGTAAAAATGCATCCCATTCCCAAGATTTCCGTTCCCTGACATACTATACACATCGATCTCACGGGTAAACTTAGTGGCAAAAGTGACCGAAAAGAATATGCATCGGTTATTATAGACGGGTTCACTAAATATGTCTTACCTGTACACTCAATCTCTTGATGCGGCATGTGCTGTTCGAGCCTTACAGAAAGCAGTCTCATTATTTGGAGCACCAAAAAGAGTCATAGCTGATCAGGGACGGTGCTACATTAGTTCGATTTTTAAGGAATTTTGCAACGAGAATAACATAGAACTACACCTGATAGCGACTGGCTCTTCTCGGGCCAACGGGCAAGTTGAGCGTGTCATGCGCACCCTGAAAAGTCTCCTCACTATTGTAGAGAACGATTCCAATAAGGTTTGGCGTGAGGAGCTGGACAATGTCCAACTAGCGTTAAATAGCACGCGATCGAGAGTTACAGGATTTACCCCAACTGAACTCATGTTTGGCATAACAGCTCAATCTCTAGGTCTGTCTAAAACATGTCCCAATGTAAAGTGTATCTTTTTTAAAGCCATTGGATGTTGTGAGTGTTGTGTGTAGGCCTAGTGACAACCCTAACCTAGAAGTGAATAATCAAGATCAAGTGCGGGTAGTTCGAAAAACCCGCGCAGCTCGAAGGTGTTGATACATTCTCTCGCCAGTCTGCCTGCGACCACGGGTGTAACGTCATGCCCGAAACGTCAGGATATAATTAAACGTAAGTTTACGCGATTAAGACCCGTTTGTCTTTAAAATAAAATATAAAGCCTCCTCAACGCGCAAACTAGGAGGAAGTCCGAAATGAAGCAGCAAGTAGAATCCAAAAAGCAGCCGTAGCTGATACTGATCGTTTCAATCGCGGCAGGGCTCGAGTTAAAGCATTTACAAAGGGAGAATACGTCTTTATAAAATGTAGTGAGCGAAACCAAACTAAATTATCCAGAAAATTTCGCGGGCCTTTCGTAATCATTAAAGTCCTTGATAACGACAGGTATGAGCTGAAAGCTGTTACGGGTGGTAATCGCATCTACAAATATTCGCACGAAAATTTACGCTTAGTTCCTAAGGGTTTTGAGGGGTTAATTGAGGTAGCTACTAGCTTAGCAGATACTGAGGAGGCCGAGACGGCGGTTAATGAGGAACAGGTGGACCATGACCGCCGGCTCAGACACCCTCTCTGGTTCGGATGATGAAGAAAGATTTGTCATCTCGGAAAAGGAGGGGCATTCAAATGAAAGTGAGTCTAACGGAGGAGAATACTTTTATTAGGAATCTTTTACATCATATGTAGTCAGTATTACCTCCAGCTCTTCACCGGCAGAAGAGGCCTAGGGCGCCTGTGCCATCATTTTGTGGGTATGTGAGAGTGCTGAACAAATTGTAAGCTAACGTTGGTAACAGCCGGTCGAAGAGGCCCTATACGCCTGGTCCGCGCCTTGGGTGAGCTGGTTGAAGGGGCTACGAACGCCCGGTCCACGCTCTATTACGATGCACGATTATGGTGGCTAGTCGAAGAGGCCTAGTACGCCTGGTCTACGCCGCGGGTGATGGTAGGCTGTCCGGAAGGGCCTAGGACGCCCGGTTCACGCCATAGGTACAATGATGTGTGTTGGTCGAAAGGGCCACGGCATGCCCGGGCCATGTACGGAGAGGTAGGCTAGACGAAAGGGCCCTGCACGCCCGGTCTACGCCACAGAGTAAATCAGGAGAGATTGGCTACTAGTTGTCACGGAAGTTACGCTCCTCGCATAAGTCAGGAGTGGTCGAGCGAATAAACAATAAAATCTGTGTCGTTCCTTTCAGATGCTCCACGCGGCGGTGACTGATCTTTCGCACGAGGGCGTGCGACTGTCAGGGTTGGCCGTGACGGCGCATCGATAAATAATTGATTGAGATTTTCAAATGGACTGTCAATTGACGTAACACCGAGCACTGGGGTGGCGGCCATGTTGATTAGACTGACAGTTGTCAATGGACGGTCGCCATATTGCGCTCGCGCCTCACGTGTTGCGGTGGAACGTTTTATTAATTGCAATCGATAATAATCAGTGCTAATCCTTCGTAATTGTAGTGAAATTAATGTGTGATTGAATTACATCCTATATTCTTCATAAAGTGTGATTATTATTTTGAGACTTGGTCTCTTCGCCCGACTACCTGCCCACATGGATTCTTCAGACAAAGACGGTGTCCACAATGACCACAATTATGTGTCTTTATGTCTATAAATTTCATAAATACCCGAAAATTTACGAATTGTTTGTTTACTTTTAATTAATTACCTACAAGTAAGCGCTGTACGGTGCGGTGGCGCCGTCCACACGAGCGAACTTGGTGCGGACCGCACCAAATCCTGTGGGAAAACCATCGAACCGACCGCACCGTCAATAATAATAATAATGTCGGCGGACCGCTGAACACACCATCGAATTTGGTACGGAGCGGACCAAGTTCGCGGTGCGGAGTGGACCATGTTCGAACGTCTATTAACGCTTTTAACTAAAGCAACATCTCTTTGCAACCGAAAAGTCGCGATTTGCATACTTAATAATGAACTATCGACTTTTTTTAGAATTGACAATTAATTGTAATTAGTTGTCACGATCATGACAGTTCATTACAATTAATTGGGTGCCTTTTAGGCGCTAGCGCGAGAAGTAGGTAGCTCATTTTACGTCAGCTCCAAAACTTCGGAGGGCCACCTGTACTAAAAAACGTCGTACGAGACACGTGCAACTGCAATGCAACGTGTGTTAGTAACTCGTGTCGATTTAAAACACTCCCTTCGCTCGATGTTTGTAGATTACGGGTGCGCCAAAGTATTTATAAAATTGCAACTTAGATCATTGGAACTCCGAAAATTTTTCTTATACAATTTAACTTCATAATGATCGGTATTTAGAATAATCTTTGTTCATAATCATCATCACATAGAATTATTTATGTTCATAATATTGTTTTTCATACATATTTTTAGTACTAACTTTTATGTTTATATAATTTTTCACTATACTTATTTTATGCTATATATTCTAATGTTATAGGTATTTATTTTTATCTGTACTGGTTTTATGTATGAATTATTTTTGTTTAATTAAATATAAATCGTACTATTACTGTAAACTGGCTACCTGCACAAATCAGGTTGTGGCAGAGTAGGTACTGTACTAAACGGGTTCCCTCTAAACTTTTTTTGTCCGAAACGCTTAGGACATAACAGACTTGGTATAATCTATTTTGGCATCAACTTAATGAGACAGAAACATCACTTGGCTTAAATAACAATATTTCGAATATTATTTTGTCCGAAACTATCTTGGCATATCATTAATTACGCCGAGTGTTATAAGACAGAAATTAGATTTGCATTTTTTTTTGGGCATGTAGCCACATGTTCGAAACTTGCCTTTTTCGTCAGGCAGAATTTGCTGTGTGGGTGAAAATTTCTGCAGTGAGCGAGCGAAGCGAGCGAACAAAACCTTCCGGGGCAGATCCGACTCGGATAGGTTAGGTTAGAAGACTAAGGCGGGAGCTTTGCTCCCGCCTTAGTCTTCGAGGTTATTTTTTTTTTAGCAACCTAGAAAGTACTCAGCTCAGTAACACAGTAAGTAACGTATAGAATATTACTACTACCTCGATTATATTGAGAGGTTGTAATTATTCCTTCTCTGTTATGCTAAAACAAACTATGCCGATACTTTTTATGCACATCCAGATTATGCCTCATCATAAATAGGAGCATCGAAATTATGCTCGAATAATATTCGAACAACTCGAAATCTGCCACAAAGAAATATGCTAAAGTTGAGTATGTCACAACCACAAAACAGAAATTTTGTTCTGTGGTCACAACAGTTTCTGCACAAAGCCCATTATGACTACATAGTTTATGTTATTAATAAAAGAATTATACCACAACAGAGTGAACCTAATGGGAAAATGTTTATAAATAAACAATTTATTTCAAATAACTTTATGAGTATAGATTAATCTACTTGACGACTTTAGAAGGATAAAATTTCGAAATAAAAATCGTTATGAACATTGTAGGTAGAAGTATAATTTTTAGTAAGAAAAAAAGTATGAGAAAAATTTTTCGGAGTAATGATGATTATGAGTAAAAAACGGTATTAGTAAAAATATTCGAAGAAAAAATTGTATAAGTGCCAATATGGACCCGTAGATTACGTATTGTACAGTCGACGTCAAAGATATCATTATGGTTTAAGTGCCAAAAATATATTTACACGACCTTAATGTCAAGGCAATAAAGTCGTGTAAATATATCGTCGATTGTAATATGAATTAATGTAACCACCAAAATGAAAAAAATTGAGTTAAGTATACCGTTCGACTGCAAATTTCCTGCTCTGTCGAACGGTGTATATAAAATATTGATATCTAGAAAAAAATGTCGAATACGTTAACAAAAACTTCGCCATTTTATTAGGTTTCTACGTTTTTTATTAACGTATGTAAAGGTTTCCAAAAATCATAGACAATATTTTAACGTAAGTACGAATTTGTAAGAACAAAACATGTCTTTCCTAATGTACTCACCATATTTTTATAAACGTCACTGCTGTAAGCGCCGTCTGCATTGTATGGCTCATAAGCAATTCGATATCAATTTGTGAGTTACACTAAATTCCGAAATCCACTTTTGATGATTTTCATTGATTTGTTAACGTATCTCCAATTTTTTTTTTAAATATTTAACGTAAGCACCAGCCATTTTCTGAACTATAAGTGTGGTCGCAGTTAGTAACTGTCTATCAAATAGACCTCTCAAAAATAAAACAAACAAGATAAACATCATTTCAATAGGATAGTTAACTAAAAAGATACAACATACTTTATAATTGTCCATTTCGTTTTTTGGCCCTCCTGAAAAGTCGTCAATTGGTGGTTACATTAATTCATATTACAACTGACGATATATTTGGCACCTAAACCGTAACTATAACTTTGACGTCGACTGTACAGTAGCCGTACCATGAGTTGTAAAGTAAAGGATACGTTAGGTTTTATTCGATACGTATTACATTATATCGCGCTCGCACTGACATATTGGAGCGAGCGTGATGGCCTGCTTTACGTATCGAGTGATACTCTCTTCATGGCTTTAACCTTTTTCTTGGCAATGTATCTTTTAAAACACATATTTTTGTGACTTTTTGTTTTTTTAGAAAAAGTTTTCCTTTACCACAACGTCGAAGAGAAACATGTTGTTTGCGCTTTAAGTTTTAAACCACTATGTTAGTACCTCTGCCTGTCAACAGATGGCGCTGAGCGTCAACTAAATGCCGCAATCAGTTGTCTCCCGTAGTTTGCAAAAGTTGGTCTTTGATTTTATTTTTAAAATACTTCAGTACGCAATCGATACTAGTTAGCAGTGCTGCAAACTCTCCTGACTTATCAGGAGTTCTTCTGATTTTTAGCTCTGTCTCCTGATCTACTGTTTTATTTGTAGATTTGAGTCAAATCTCCTGATTTTGACAAGTAGCGACTACACTCCTGCAAACTCCACCCGTGTTAGATTGGCAACAAGTATTTTCACTTACATTTCTATGTAATTGAACGAAGATAATGGAACGGAACGTTGTCATTCCATCGACTCGATTATTTCTTATCTGTGTTGTACCATGTGTCAAATCAGTCGCTTCCTTGTTCAGTCACGTCAGTCAAGTGTCAATGTCAACCGGTAATATTTTGCCGCGAAAGCTGTTCATTTGTTCAAAGCTGTATTTATGCTAACTCTATGCTCGTGCCGCGTACTATAGTAACGTAAACTGCAGTTGTGTTGTGATTGTGATCAAGGAAAAAATAAAGAAAACGTGTACCAGTGGAAGGTCCAGTAAAGTACTATTTAATTAATAAAATTAATGTTTTGTGGTGTGTGTTTTTGGTTTGGCACTGTACAAGGCTATACAGTAAAAGTTCTTGCTTTGACCACAATATCACCAAGGAAATGCTCTCTCTATAAAAAGCATGTATGAGCATGAGCAACATCAAAAAGAAACACAATAAGCGAAAATTTATAGAATAGGAATGTATAAAAGGTAAAACCTCAAAGTAACTGTCAGTGTCAACACTGTCAACTGTCAAGTCTGATTGTCATGAGACGAGAATAAAGTTAAATGCATATGTCATGTTGTTTTTTGTGTGTTGTCTGTTTCACTAAATTATTTTACTAAATCAAATTAATTTATAATTAGCACAAAAAGGTATGTTTTTCTAATCTTCTGATTTTTTTGTTGTCTCCTGATTTTTTTCTTCCAAGTCTCCTTTTTTTCTTGCAGGTGGAGTTTGCAGCACTGCTAGTTAGTTTTATTCAAGAATTCAAGATAATTCGTTTAGAGGGCGCTTTTGGATTCTACGGGCGAATACAATGTAGCTTCCTAAAGGTGCGTTTAAACCAGAAGAGCATTCGCTGTTCTAGCGCCCGTTCTACGAAATCAACCAATCACGTTTTGTGTACCGATCGAATTTCGTAGAGTGGGAGGTTAGAACAGCGAATGCTCTTTTAGTTTGAACGCACCATAAGTAATATCTACGCTTAATGACTAAAATGGACATCTACCAAATGATTAGGAAATAAGAAATTACTTTCTATTGTTGTGACAAAATTACTCAATTGTCGTTCTATATAAATTGTTACTGTCGTCATCATAATCAATGTAATAACTTACGAGTATGTAACTATGTAGGTATTATAAGTGAGATTGGAATATAATTCGTCGCGGATGCGTCTGTTTTGAGAATCTGAAGTCAGTTATTTGAAAACCTTGTAAGTACCGATCTACAGGTAAATTTACCAAAGCTGGCACGAATGGAATGAATGAAATAAATGACATCTATCATTGTGTGTATGCGGCCGTGCTATACCAACCTGTATCTACTGTCATTAATACATCCACACATAGATACATTCTGTCACTTACTCGATCCATTCGTGCCAGCTTTCGTGAGTTTACCTGTACTCTAAAATACACTCTCGGTCATCAGTATTATCAAACCGGAATCAGAAAGGGATTCGAAAGTACTGTTGACACAACAATTAACACAATATTTCTCAAGAAAAGAGTTGTTTGTAGATCTCGCGAGTAATTAATTAATATATTGTCTGTAAGTCTCTGAACATAAACTACAAATACATGTATATTGATTTAACTATAAATATATCCTAGATTGACTTTACACTGTCGTGTCAACAGTACTTTCAAATCCCGTTCTAATCGCGGTTTGATAATACATCATACGGGTCGGCTATATTTTTTTATGGAAAATACTATAAACACGTTGATTAAAAAAATATTTTTAAAATGTTTACAGGATAACTGGAATCCAATTATTGTTATTTATTATAATGGATTTTCCCTGTTTTTTTCAAGTTCAGTCATCAAACCAGCGACATGGTACTTCCTGCTCCAATTTGACGTACATAATATCAACATTTCATTGCAAGTTTGAGAATAGTACGTTACGATACAAGTGCGAAAAAATTAACTTCGAAACGAGTGGATATAAATTAAAGCCCGACCGAAGGGTGTGCTTTAAATCGACACTATACCTTATTCACGATAACGAGCTAGTATAGGGATATCTCTTTCGCACTTTTGTATGCAAATGAAAGGGACAAAAAAAGGTAGTGGGCGTCAACATTTGCACCTTGCTGCCAGCCTCGGCTTACATGCCGTCTCTCGGATTTTTTTTTATTCTATCATTATTTTTGTTTTGTATGTAAGTTAGTTTTTTTTCCTTAGCAATTAGTTTCCAAATAGAATCTGATACATTATTGTAGTTCCTTGAATTATAGACACTATTATAGTGATTCTATGATAGTGAGTGATTATAGATAGTGTTCCAAAGTTCAAAAAAAAAATGTCTGTAACTATTATGTGTTGTGTAATGTTATTAATACATAAAAACAATCGAACTAACATTAGAATTGTATGTAAATAAATTAAAAACTAAAAAACCTTAATTATAGTTCCGAATTTCGATTTCGCACGTGTATCGTACGCATAGATATATGAAAGAGAGAGATTTGTAACGAAGCGAAATCGTAATGAGTCTCGGTGTCTCCGATGACGGGCCTTTGCCACGCTGTGATTGGCTAAAGCGAGGAGTGAAGCGCGGCACTAGAGAAGAGGCTACGTCGATAAAAAATATTATCCAAAGATATATGATAAGGCCGGAATATTAAGAAAAACATTAAATCGATCTATCATTCAATAAGAAATAAATACAGACTAAAATATCGCATTGAACGATGTGTCTAATCTTTATAAACATAATATACAGGGTGGTCCAAACCTTGACGTCAAAAAATTTTTTTTAGCTTCCTCACGTCATGAGCTATCAGAATATACCCCATGTATATTAGCCGATTTTTTGTAGTTTTCGAGTTATGAATTTTTGAAAAAATTTTTTTTGAGAAGTTCTGGAATGAAGAAATTTATTAATAAAAAAAGTATTGGGTTTTTTTAATATTTTCTTTTTGTAAAAGTATTACTACTAATAAAGCATTTACTGACAAAAAAATTAGCGTCCTCACTTTGATACAAGTAGGATAAAAAATACCAAATTCAAAATTTTACGTTAAAAACGCATCAAAATAGCATTAATGTACGTAAATAAAAAAATTAAAACATATCCCAAGGATTTTTGGTAATCTAAAGACTGCCCTAGACCTTAAACCTTCGTAAAAGCAAAAAAAAAGTGATACTTAATGATGAGGATTTTTCGGAGTAGTCGGTCAAATAAACTTAAAAAAAAGCTTCTAAAATTTTAATTTAAAAATAAAGTAAAATTTCGTCTGTTTTGTTGTTCTTATCAATAAACAAAGACAGAAAATACCACGAAAACTCAATTTGTGTAGTTAATCAAGTCATTTTGTACTACTTTAAAATTTAAAGCTTTTTTAAGTTTATTTGACCGACTACTCCGAAAAATCCTCATCATTAAGTATCACTTTTTTTTTGCTTTTACGAAGGTTTAAGGTCTAGGGCAGTCTTTAGATTACCAAAAATCCTTGGGATATGTTTAATTTTTTTTATTTACGTACATTAATGCTATTTTGATGCGTTTTTAACGTATAATTTTGAATTTGGTATTTTTTATCCTACTTGTATCAAAGTGAGGACGCTAATTTTTTTGTCAGTAAATGCTTTATTAGTAGTAATACTTTTACAAAAAGAAAATATTAAAAGAAACCCAATACTTTTTTTATATTAATAAATTTCTTCATTCCAGAATTTCTCAAAAAAAAATTTTTCAAAAATTCATAGCTCGAAAACTACAAAAAATCGGCTAACATACATGGGGGTATATTCTGATAGCTCATGACGTGAGGAATCTACAAAAAATTTTTTGACGTCAAGGTTTGGACCACCCTGTATACATATTTGTATCATATTATCTTAATTGTTGCTGGGAATCAAATGAACAAATAATTATTTAGACGGGTGTATCCTTAATAAAAATAATGTTATCTTCCGTTTCCGCGATGGTCACATATTTAAATAAAACAATTTCAACCTTTGACAACGGTTATTGTAAGAGGCTCAAAATAATGAATATACGCGATATAATCCATTCATATTGTTTTACCTTTATGAGGATAAGATATTGATACAAAAGTCAAAATATGAAAGAAAAATTTAATATGATCAAATGTATACATCAACAATTTATCGACCCTATGTGTCATCGGCACGGTCAGTCGTACCTCTAGTTCGCGGCCTGCTCGCAGTGGCCGTACCAAGAAATGACAGTACGGTTGTGAATATCGCTAGCAATTCGATTCATTGCACGGTCGCTTACCATTACACAAGTTGCTTGCTATTCTAAGCCGTCAATGTAAAACGCACATACAATTTGTCACTGAATAGTTCAACCAATTGGTACGCCCAAGAAAAATCATTATGACATTTATGTTAGAGGTTTGTTATTGATGAGTTTTTATTGTTATTATTTGAAAAATACGTGGTTTTTTCAACTAATAACTAAAAAAAAGCAATACTTACATATGGTACGTGACTCCATAGTTCTTGAATTTTTTATTTACACTCCTATTTTTACAAGAAATAACGGCTCAATTCGGCATTTTGCGGATATGTCCGAGCTCATTCTGCAGTCGCGGTTAAGTTGCGACTGGCTCATAGGGCGCGCATCTGTCACGCTATAAAGGCCAATCGGCCATAGGTAATGCTGCGACATGTTCCATGCCTCCGTTAGCTATCTATACTGATCTGTGATCGTACGACTACTACTTACCTACTATTGTGTTGCTTTTGAAATAAATCAAAGAATGTTCTAGGTACCTTCCAAAAGTTCTTAAAAACAGATTGAAAGAAATGTCCATTAGTTCAATTTACCTCATAGTTGTATTTGCCCCGCATGACCTTACATATGGCCCTCCGAAGATTTCGACCTGACGTAAAATGAACCACTTCTCACACTAGCGCGTAAAAAAAGTGACATATGTACAGTCAAAGACAAAATAAGGTATACACCAAACTGTTCAAAAATATGTCCCAGTGCACTCTAATTCTGTGTAATAAGAACGTCGTAACATATTTATGAGCGGATTCATTCGATACTTATTTTTGCACTTGACTGTACTGAAACTAATTTTTATAACCAAATACCTACCTACTATTTGGTTACGGAGTCTCGACATTTTTGTATGGAAAAGTGTTTCTCTTTCGAGATTTCGGAGTTGGTCCCATACTAAAAGTTGCTCAGTATGATTTATATACGATATACAATTTATAAACGGTGTGTGCGAGATTACATTAGTGACTCAGGAAACACCGTGTATTAAAGATTTATATGACGCTCATACACATACACATACCATATCCGTGCACCCGTTAAACCCAGTGTATGGACCCATCCATTAATTCTGCAGACATTAACTTCCTCAGAACTCTCGCAAATACCATACATATCTCATGCGCATTGATTTATTTCCTTCAAAGTGATCTATACTCCGACCGCTGCCCATCATCTTCGCCCTATACGTCAATGTCAAGTATTATTGCAGCTAAATTCTAAATCGTGAGGGCAGCTTGACCTTCAGATTATTAGTGTTAGGGATCCTAGATTACTATTGAAGGCTAAGAACAAATGAAACATGGAAGTGTCACGAGGTACGAAATATCTTTTAAAAACGGTCCTGAAACGTTGACAAGTGGTCCAAAATTATATTCGTTGTCTTGTTTCATACCACTCTGTCACGCTTTTGGTTCCTGTTTCAACTCAGTATAAAAAAAACCCGGTGCACTTGTAATTCTTTCTCTCGTTAGATTTTATTTCATACATCAGAAATTGAAAACAAAACATCACCCCATACAAAACTCACCACTGTGTCACGTTTTTTAGGGACACAAAATAAGACAACGAAAAGAATTTTGGCCCAAGTACCCTTTATTTAACATGCTCAAGAATTTCTATAGAATGTGACAACTGAAATTTTACTTACAATTTTGGCGGGAAATTAAAAAAGTCTTGGGATGATCACACTTGGTGGGTGTTAAAGGTGCGGTTAAACTAAAAGAGCATTCGCTGTTCTAACCTCCCACTCTACGAAATTCGATCGGTACACAAAACGTGATTGGTTGATTTCGTAGAACGGGCGCTAGAACAGCGAATGCTCTTTTGGTTTAAACGCACCTTAAGAAGTTTGATACTTGAATATATTTTGGATTTTCTGTGAACACATTAAGGTGCATTCAGACCAAGCGAGCATTCTCTATTCTAGCCCCCTACTCTATGAAATTCGATCGTTACACAAAACGTGATTCGTTGATTTCGTAGAGTGGGGGATAGAATAGCGAATGCTCGTTTGGTCTGAATGCACCTTTAGAGACTTCAGGAAATACGTTAAAACTATAACTCTACGTCGTGTGGTGACGGCAGTAAGAATACATTTATCACCACCCCAACTCTTCCCGCGGGAGTCGTAAGAGTCGACTCGATTGAAGTGTCACTGACCATTATTTGACAAAAGATTGATGATGGGCAGCAGCGTCATCATAGTGGACACATTACTGCGATCGCCAATCCGCTTGCCCAGCGTGGCGATTATGGGCAATAGGTACCTGTGTGTTCACGCATAGTTAGTAGGAGAGGCCTACGTCCAGCAGTGGACTGAGATAGGCATATGATATATCACTTTTAAAAATAAGTATTTTCAACGAAATAAGTATCCTATCTAATTAGAGGTACTTTATCCTTCATGCTGCATGTTATTGGGATTCACCACAGATGTCATATAATACCATAGATTAAGCAAACGTATCTACTTAGCGTGTCAAATGAACTCAGTAAAATCTACTGAGTTGTCCGTCTTTAATCGCAGCTTGCAGCTTTCGGGCGTCAAATTTTGTAAGTTGAAGTGAACAAAAACATTAATAATGCTTCCTTAAGTAATATTAATTGCAACAACACAAAAAAATATGAATACTCAAGGGCCTGAGACATATTTAAAATCATAGGCAAGTAACAACTTCAGTACAAAATCTGACACGCTCGGCCGCCATACAAATGAATGAACTTGTTTCTTCTATCCAAATCTAATTCTGTGGGATTCACTGTAAATTTAGTCGCTTAAGTAGTACCTACCCACAACGGAAACCTTAGGTGAATCTACCGTGGAACTAGATCGATTTGTTGAATAATGTCCCATGACATTTTATTTTACCCCTGATACCCCTGGTCTACGTCCATAAAACTCAATGTCCTAGGCCAACCTAAAATAAAACTAATTTCAGTGCCCATGGAAATAATTTACTACTAACATAAACACCAATCATCTTCACTGTACGTCAAAGTCAACCATTATTCGTGGGATAAGTAAAACAAAACCGGAGATCGTGACACCCCTATTGAGGCTTAGGGTTGCCACATTCTGGTTTAGCTGAACATGTTCCGTTGTGTCAAAATATCTATGCTATAAGGAGTCACTTTAAAGAAAGGGCGACCGGAGTGAGAGGACGCTCGAAAATTACAAACTTTGATGTTCGTGGAATTACTACAACGAGATGTCTTGAAAGAAAATAAATAAATGGTTGAGAAGAATGGTTTTACAGGGATATCGTGATAGTGGTAATGATTTCTGACTCTTTAAATAAGGCACTTAAATCTGACTCTGTTTGTAAAACATGAGGCACTTAAATGAAACAGTATTTCATTATACATATAAAATAAATAAAGTTTTATTTTTAGCACGCCCATAAAACATGAGGACAATACAGAAAAAAACATTAATAACGTTAAAAAGTCAAATGCACATGATTAGTTTACTTTTAAAAAACTCCATCTATCTTTTTAGAATCCATATCCGACCGAAATGCTGTAGTGAGTAAGTTCATTAGTTTTTATTTAAAACACTGTCAAGCTTCTGGGTTCAAATTTTTACGAAAAAAATGCGGTTTTTACGACGCCAAAAACACTGTCTTTTAGATTTTAGGACGTGACAGCCCTAGCTCGCTTTACTCGGCCACTGCCCCTGCGCAATGCAAACCTCTGCATTCTTCCAAACCATATTCAATTGAAATAAGAACCATTATCGCGCAAACTAACTGTAAAGGAAAAAATGCAAACTACGCGCTTTGCTAAGCTTATTTTGCAGTTTATGTAGACCTTACTTGTATCACCTTAAAATTGAATTCAATATTTTGAGTTGTTAGTGGATCTTTACTACCGAGAGCTGTTGGGTTGTCGATAAATAGAAGAATGCAAGTGCTTTTTCAGTATTTTTTGCATAAAATAAGTTAGCAAATGGTTGTGGTGAAGATGAAAAATAACTAGATAAACTAAATTCAATTTTCAGCTGCATTTATGGTTATAATCTGCGATATATACAAGAGAGTGATTTTTTATTTCAGGGGTCAGTAGAAAAAATGGTAAAAAGGAAAATCGTATCGGTGGTTTAATCATATCTGTTTAGAAATCATCATAATGTATATCTGTTGTCATACAATGTGGCATTACTTTTATAAAAGATTAAACATTACATTTATACATATATAAAAGAAGTATATTTACCATCATCATCATCATCATCATATCAGCCGAAAGACGTCCACTGCTGAACATAGGCCTCCCCCAAAGATTGCCACAATGACCGGTCCTGCGCCACCCGCATCCAGCGGACTCCTGCGACCTTCACCAGGTCATCGGTCCACCTTGTGGGGGGCCTACCCACGCTAGACCATATTACCATATTGGATGTTATTTGCTGATTATTTACTGGTCGTTCAAAACGGTTAAACTTTCGCGCTGGTCTCATACAAATCTAAAATGTACACATCACCATAATTCTAAAATTGAAGCAGTATATATATGCTTAAATGAGTAGGCCTTATTGAAAATCTATAGCCAAAGCCATGGTCACATCACACCAGTTCAAAAAAAAATGGAGAGAATTTCATTTCATACATTTACGTGCTGCCTAATTGTCGAGTTTTGAGCGACCTCTAAAATTAAATGATGATCGATTACTCTGAAAATTGGTATACATTATTTTTAGGGGACATGTACAATAATAAGCCCTGTGGAGCGGGAATATTCAAAACAATTTTTATTGGACCACCCTACCGCCCATCTCTTCTGTCTTACACCCCCAAACCTGATTTACAGCATGGCTGGTCTATAAAACCAATGCAGCTGCCTCTGTGGTCCTATTAGTCATTCGGAAGCCCTTATTGATCGAATTAAATGCTCATTAGCTAATTACTGAGTCTGATTTCAGTATTTGGAAAGATACTTGGGATGCTCGGATGCTAGTAATTGATTAGAATGCTAGATTGTACTGTCGAATCCTAAAAATATACAGTAGCGATCAAAAGTATTTTGACAAATAAAGATAATGTAGTATTTTTGTGAACTGAGTTAATATTTAATAATAATTTGGTAATTACATTTTCTAACCCTATCCTTTTTACGTTCCCACTGAGATATCTAATAACAAACTACAAACTGAAAAGAAAATCATAAAAAATACACTTTAGGACGATCAAAAGTATTTTGACATTTGAATAAAATTATTTTACCGGACTTGTAAAAGGTCAACATTTGAACATTTGCTTAATATTTGGTTGCGTATTCTTTGGACTTTTCAACAGCAGCACATCGAGTCGGCATGGAGTCCACTAACTTCTGTATACGTTTATATGGTATTCTTGCCCACTCTGACTTCAGTGCTTGAAAAAAATCTTCCTCGTTGGAATAATTTCTCCGTCTCACTCTGCGATCCAGCTCTTCCCATAGGTGCTCGATTGGATTAAGATCAGCACTTTGACTTGGCCTCTCAAAAACCTTGACTTTTTTACGTTTTAAAAATGCCTTGATATGGTTTGATTTATGCTTAGGGTCGTTATCGTGTTGAAAAACCCATCGAGGTATCATATTTTCTTTGGCATAAGGTATCATGTGTGTATTAAGTATATTTTCATACACAAATCGATCCATAATGCCATCTATTCGAACGAGAGGTCCGAGTCCGTGACGGGAAAAAACATCCCCAAACCATTACGTTACCGCCACCATGCCTGACTGTGGGTACTTGGTATCGCACATAGTGTCTTTTATTATGTGGACGACGTACATACTTTATTCCATCCGACGACATTAAATTGAACTTATTTATTTAATCTTTATTGCAAAAATAAAATAGTACTCTCGTCGCTCCATAGAATTTTGGACCACTCAGTACTTGTCCACGATTTGTGTCTTAGTGCGAACGCTAATCGCTCCTTCTTGTTTTTTGACGATATAAGTGGCTTTTTATATGAGTGTCGACCATGAAGCCCTTGCTCCGTTAGGCGTCGTTTGACAGTAGATACATGAATATTTACCTTGTAATTGTCTTTCAGCTCGTCCTTGATTGTCACTGCAGTTTTCCGCGGATCTTCTACGGACAGTTTTTTTATTAAATGATCAGTTTTCGACGTGTTTTTTCGAGGACGACCGCTTCTAGGCTTATTGTTGACACCTTGTCGATCCTTGAATTGCTTATTCCAGACACTAACAAGTTGCCGTGATATTTGAAAAGTTCGCGAAAATTCAGTCTGCGACTTGCCTTTTTTGACTGCAGTTGCAACGGCTTGTTTTAAATCGTTTTAATATTCTTTACATTTCGGCATGTTATATAAAGTCTAGGCCTTAATTTATTCAGAAAATATTTTCATCCCGTAAGACTATTCTCAATAAAACTGAATAAAGGAACGGTGTCAAAATACTTTTGAACCAACAAGATGTACGTTTTTATGGCCAGGTCTTTAATATAGTTCAAGGAGCTAATCTTTTTGTGTATTTCAAAGAAGTTATAAGCCATTAATAACCACGGCATAAACTAATTTGGAAAAACTTATCTACCTTGTGCAATATCCAAACTTTTGTTGATGTCAAAATACTTACGATCGCTACTGTAAATCCTGTACACCCGAGTACTGCAGAGTACGGTACTCCATCTGCAAATGCTCAGGTCGGACGAAACAACTATATTGACACTCCAATTTATACCTCAAACGGACAGACTACGGTTGCACTGCTTCGAATTTCATGGCCACCAATTGAGCCAAATTAGTTGAACCGTAAAGCTAGGATATCATGAAATCAAAGGAACTCACACTTACGTGTACATTCTTGGGCCCCTTGGCTTTGCTTCCTGGGTCAGCCGAAACAACTATCTATGTCCCTCCAATATTATCTTTGTCCTTCAAATAGAGAGACAAGGAGGACAGTTGCTTTGCGGTCTCTCACACCTTGGCGAGGAGTGCGAGAACAGTTCATGGTTTTCGATATTCAGGTGCGTTCAAACCAAAAGAGCATTCGCTGTTCTAACCTCTCACTCTACGAAATTCGATCGGTACACAAAACGTGATTGGTTGATTTCGTAGAGCGGGGGATAGAACAGCGAATGCTCTTTTGGTTTGAACGCACCTTTCGCGGTAGTAGGCCAGCATTACCAATTTGAGCCAGAAAGGTACCTAGTCGAAAAGTCAAACTACCAGGATAACATGAAATTAAAGGAACTCACATTGCCCTGCTGCGGGTCGATGAGTTGTGCGTACTTAGGCGCTTTGGTTTGCTGCCGTCGGCGAACACTCCAGCTAGCCGATACTACTATCTTTGTCACTCCAATTATACCTCAAATAGAGAGACAAGGAGGACAGTTGCGTTGCGATCTCTCAGCCGAGGACAGTTTATCGTTTTCGATATTCGCGGTAGGGCCCAGCATTACCAATTTGAGCCAGAAATGTACCTAGTCGAAAAGTCAAACTACCAGGATAACATGAAATCAAAGGAACTCACATTGCCTTGCGGGTCGATGAGTTGCGCGTACTTAGGCGCCTTTTGGCTTTGCTGCCGTCGGCGAAGACTCCAGCTAGCCGATACAACTATCTTTGTCACTCCAACTATACCTCAAATAGAGAGACAAGGAGGACAGTTGCTTTGCGATCTCTCACAGCTTGGCGAGGACAGTTCGTTTTCGATATTCGCGGTAAGCCAGCATCACCGATTTGAGCCATAAATGTACCTAGTTGAAAAGTCAAACTACCAGGATAACATGAAATCAAAGGAACTCACATTGCCCTGCGGGCCGATGAGTTGCGCGTACTTAGGCGCCTTGGCTTTGCTGCCGTCGGCGAAGACTCCAGCTAGCCGATACAACTATCTTTGTCACTCCAATTATACCTCAAATATAGAGACAATGAGGACAGTTGCTTTGCGATCTCTCAGCCGAGGACAGTTTATCGTTTTCGATATTCGCGGTAGACCAGCATCACCAATTTGAGTCAGAAATGTACCTAGTCGAAAAGTCAAACTACCAGGATAACATGAAATCAAAGGAACTCACATTGCCCTGCGGGTCGATGAGTTGCGCGTACTTGGGTGCCTTGGCTTTGCTGCCGTCGGCGAAGACTCCAGCTCGCCGATACAACTATCTTTGTCACTCCAATTATATCTCAAATAGAGAGACAAGGAGGGCAGTTGCGTTGCATCCCTCACATCTTGGCGAGGACAGTTAGTTTTCGATATTCGCCGTAGGCCAGCATCACCAATTTGAGCCAGAAATGTACCTAGTCGAAAAGTCAAACTACCAGGATAACATGAAATCAAAGGAACTCACATTGCCCTGCGGGTCGATGAGTTGCGCGTACTTAGGTGCCTTGGCTTTGCTGCCGTCGGCGAAGACTCCAGCTAGCTGATACAACTATCTTTGTCACTCCAATTATACCTCAAATAGAGAGACAAGGAGGACAGTTGCTTTGCGATCTCTCACAGCTTGGCGAGGACAGTTAGTTAGTTTTTAGGCCAGCATCACCAATTTGAGCCAGAAATGTACCTAGTCGAAAAGTAAAACTACCAGGATAACATGAAATCAAAGGAATTCACATTGCCCTGCGGGTCGATGAGTTGCGCGTACTTAGGCGCCTTGGCTTTGCTGCCGTCGGAGTAGACTCCAGCTAGCCGATACAACTATCTTTGTCACTCTAATTATACCTCAAATATAGAGACAAGGAGGAGAGTTGCTTTGCGATCTCTCAGCCGAGGACAGTTTATCGTTTTCGATATTCGCAGTAGACCAGCATCGCCGATTTGAGCCAGAAATGTACCTAGTCGAAAAGTCAAACTACCAGGATAACATGAAATCAAAGGAACTCACATTGCCCTGCGGGTCGATGAGTTGCGCGTACTTAGGTGCCTTGGCTTTGCTGCCGTCGGCGAACACTCCGGCCAGCCGGTACAACTATCTTTGTCACTCCAATTATACCTCAAATAGAGAGACAAGGAGGACAGTTGGTTGCGATCTCTCACAGCTTGGTGAGGAAGTTTATCGTTTTCGATATTCGCAGTAGCATCACCAATTTGAGCCAGAAATGTACCTAGTCGAAAAGTCAAACTACCAGGATAACATGAAATCAAAGGAACTCACATTGCCCTGCGGGTCGATGAGTTGCGCGTACTTAGGTGCCTTGGCTTTGCTGCCGTCGGCGAAGACTCCAGCTAGCTGATACAACTATCTTTGTCACTCCAATTATACCTCAAATAGAGAGACAAGGAGGACAGTTGCTTTGCGATCTCTCAGCCGAGGACAGTAGTTTATCGTTTTCGATATTCGCGGTAAGCCGAGCACCACCAATTTGAGCCAGAAATGTACAGTCACGAGCAAAAGTAAGTGATCATTCTTGTTCGATTATAGACCTTATTCCATTGTGATAAGGCACAAGGTGATCACTTACTTTTGCTCTTGACTGTACCTAGTTGAAAAGCCAGGATAACATGAAATCAAAGGAACTCACATTGCCCTGCGGGTCGATGAGTTGCGCGTACTTAGGCGCCTTGGCTTTGCTGCCGTCGGCGAAGACTCCAGCTAGCCGGAGCGGCGTGCCGGGCCGGGCTGCCGCGCGTTCGTACTGGGCGCCGACTCGGCCGCTGTCTGGGGGAGATAATTATGGTTAGTGTTAGAACATGTTACATGGAGAGGCAACATCATCAATTCATCATCATACATTAGCCTCTCTCAGGCCTCTCCATTTCACACGAGCGAATGCTCATTCTATCCTCACTCTAATGAAATTCGTTCGCTACACAAAGGGCCCGTTCAGACGGACAGCATTTCAACTGCAACCCAGCTGCAAAGTGGCAGTTCCGGGGCAGTTCTGATGCAGTTGGACCAACTGCATCAGAACTGCAAACTCGTTGTGCAGTCGGCTTGCAGCTGTCATGCAGTTCGGTCAACCGCACACCAACTGCAATCTGGCTGCAATATTGTTATGCAGTCGTATTGCAGTTATATTGCAGTTGGTACGACTGCAATACAACTGCAATACACAACGTTTACACTCTATTCACTTCCACAGTAACTGGCGGAGAGAATGAAAATGCAGATGAGCTTGCAAGAGGGGGTTCTACAAACAACTTTGTAGGTCCAGAACCATTTGTGGGATTCTCACAAGGAACCATAAAAACAGCCATGAAAGAGCGAGTTAGATGGAAGCACCAGGAAGAGTGGACCAATCTGACGGGGCGCAGGCATTCAAAGCTCTTTATGCACGAAGTAGACTCGGGCTGGAGCAAAAGGCTTTGGAAATATAGCAAAAGACAAGGCCCAGGCCATTCTTTGTAGGTGGAGACTAGGAGAGTACTAGCTAAAGTACCAGGCTACCATAATAAAAGAAGAGTTACCTGACGCTGGGCGAGCGCGGTACGCAGACAGCGCGCGTGGGGAGACGAGCGCGAACGCGCGCGCACGCAGCAACGCCGCAACGGAGCCGCGCGGAGCGGCCAGCGCGCCGCCGCGGCAACCGCATGCTGAGAACCAGCCTGCAATAGAAAAAGGGTATATATTAAATATTGCATCGATACAATATTTAAATATAAGACGTATACCAAAGAGTAAAGTAATATATATGATAAAGAGAGCCCTCTTGTGGAATTTTCTTGCATGCATGGTTGAAGCACCATCTTTAAATTCGTTCCGGAACTAATCATGTACCTATACACCCATTAATATGTATACACAGTCATAGCCTGCTAATGATTAGTTCCGAGTAACGAGTTATTTTGCTCTGGTTTTTAAGATTCTCTACATTTTTAAAATATAACACACTTGAAAACCAAAACAAAACAACTCGTTACCCAAAAAAAAATTATATATACCTATACCTATGGGAAGAATAAAATAAAACACAAATTTTATAGTTTTCATTATTTTCTATTTTTGTAAAATATAAGCGTCAATATCGCGAACAAAGCATCTATTTCGCACAATGAATACAAAACAGCATAACACAAAATTGTGCTTTTAGCACAACACAAAATTAAAAGCGTCAATATCGCGAACAAATAAGCGTCTATTTCGCACAATTGATAATGTTTAACACAACAGAAAACAGCGGAGCAGTTAAATACAGAAACTTTTACGGAGGAATAAGTTCAACTCAACGTAAAAAGCGAAGAAAAGCAAAGAGAACATGCTAGTTGTTTACATGTGCAATGCCAAAACTCTTTCAAACTTCATCTTGACTTCAACGACAAATTAGTGGTCGTTTTTTTGTTAGATTTTATGGCATCATTAGTGGTCGTTCAATATTTCACAAATAATAAAGTTTTGGTAACCTATTTATTAATAAATATGTACTACTTTAAGTTATTAAAAATATTTATTAATTTTATACCTACCTCTAAATAGTAAATTTTAATAAAATACTAAATATTTTAATAAATTTGAACAAAAAGTGACATCTATTGGTAACAATTAGGGCTACACGTAGTAGTAACAGGCACGCACACACGTACGCTAAACAAAGGGTGCATGTGTGCGTGCCTATTTTCGGATCTGAAAAGCAGATGGAACCGCTATCTAAGGGAATTGACCCGTACAAAGAAAGTGTCTAGCCCCTGACGTATACATATTAGATAAAAAAACACAATGTTGTTAGGGCCTTATCACACAATTTACAAGCGATTACGCGCGTACTTTCAAATCGCTTGTAAATCGCAAGTGTGATAAAGCCCTTAAACATCAAAAACCCCTGTGTGCTTAGCCAAGTTGTCAAGTGCTGACGATTAGTAGCGTATCATAGTTTTCCCTCTCTGTCATTCTTTTTTATTAGTGCGACAAAGACAGTTAGCTGCCTTTCGTTTACGATTGACGATTAAGCGTTAGCGATTGGCAACTTGTCTAAGCACCCAGATGTGGCCCGGGGCATAGTTCCCAGAACGCTCGCCGCTTTGCCTCTTTGTATGGGTAAACGGAACGGAGCCTCTAAGCGAAGTAAGACCCTGCCCCTGTACATCGTCACAATCCACAAATCCAATATGGCGGCTTCCCCAAGATGGCGGACTGGCTGTTTGAAATCCACTCCCATTACTTATATGAAAGGATGATGGGCCATCTAATTAATATGACATTTACGTAAGCTACAACGCGCACGCCACGCACACGCGCACGTGCTGCTCACGCATCCGGTATGGCTTGGCCTTAAATCGCTTAAACTTGAACATATTGAATCGCTTAAACTTATCATCATCACCATCTCAGCCATAAGACGTCGACTGCTGAACATAGGCCTCCCCTCTGGACCTCCACATGTACCGGTTAGATGCGACCTGCATCCAGCGTGTCCCGGCGACCTTCATAAGGTCGTCTGTCCAATTGTCGTGGGGGTGGGTAGCCGGATAGGTCCCGGTGATTCTTAGCACCGCTTGACCTGTGCAAGCCGGTCACCGGCCAGGCAGTCTGATTATTATTATTATATTAGCCTATTGTGTCCCACTGCTGTCCAAATTCGTTCGTTACACAAAACGTGATTCGTCGAAATTCGTTGATTTCGTAGAGTGGGGGATAGAATGAGCATTCGCTCGCTTGGTCTAAATCCATCTTAAGCATGCAGTCTCCATCGTTCAATTGAATCAGCAACTAAGATCGATTGACAGACAAAATCACACGTCATAAATTAATGCCACAAACCAATAAGGGAAAACTACATTCTAACGTTTTTAAACACACTAGACACATTCCTAGAGTACTACAAAGAACATAGCCTAGAGGTCCCTTACCCTGGGTCATTAAAGTGTCCACGATGCACATTTCACAACTTTGTCACACCGTTTTAACGCATTTTATGCCATATAATGACACCTTACGGACAGACAAACAAAAACGTTAGTCAACTAACTTCTTCCGCAAAAACCGTAGACGACATAAGAGCTAAGGGCTATTAACCTTTCAACACCACATATTAACACACCACATTATAAAACGGGTCTTTTCTTCCCTGCTAGGATGGAACAAAGAGGTACTTTTTCTTCTACCTAGCGTTATCCTGGCCTTTGCCAGGGTCCGCTTTCCTGCTACATTTCCTCCACTTTGCGCGATCCTGGGCATCTTCTACTGTAAGCCCATTCACACTCATGTCAGCCTTCACGACATCTAGCCATCGCTTCTTTGGTCTGCCGCGGGGTCGGGGGCCGTCAAGGGCTAGGTTAAGGCATATATTTCCTACGTATTCAGGTGGCCTACGACAAACATGACCAAACCACCGAAGACCGCACTTTTCTGTTCTAGGACATTCTATTGCCAGCCTAAAAAATAACAAAGAAAATAAATCACATTACAACACGTCATCAGGCTATATCAGTCCACCGCTGGACGTAGGCCTCTCCTATTAACCAGGCGTATAGACGCATTAGGAGATAATGCCCATAATCGCCACGCTGGGCAAGCGGATTGGCGATCGCAGTAATATGTCCACTATGATGACGCTGCTGCCCATCATCAATCTTCTATCAAAGAATGGTCAGTGACACTTCAATCCCTTAGCCGACTCTTACTATACCCGCGGGAAAAATTGGGGTGGTGAAAAATGTCTTTGCCGAGGCCCTTATTATATTAATTGATTGTTATTCGCTTATGTCATTTTAATAATGAAATATAGTCTTGATTAGGAAAAAACCCCTTAAAATTATTACTTTTAATTTAACATCATAACAATGCAATTACAAACTTATTTCGCTCGAATCTGAAGACAGATTAAGACAAAAATATAGGCTCATTAAAAAATATTACCGAATAGTCGTAGTATTGGAATTGCAAGCCCTAGGCTTGACCTTTGGCGTGACCCGATCTAACCCTTCGTTGGTGTAATTAAGTAAAGGTCAACGTGTTAACCCTTTCGTTTTTATTGTTTCCACGGCAGGTCTTTAAGGTTTAGAAAAAGTTGATGAGAAGTCTTGAGGTAGATAAATTAAGGTCAGGCCATGCAAGTCAAGTTTAAAGTTCATATTATTTTTAAATTACATTTAGGAAGAAGAATGTTCGATTGGTTTTGTTTTTTGCTTATTTTGCCATATGAGGTAATATGACGGTTCATCCTATAAGGGTCGTTTTGGAATAAAAAAAACCATAATCAAAGGCCTGGCCTACTACAGCAAAAAACGAAATTCGTAAATTTCGAGGTTTTTTCTCAGTCACTCAAACGAAGGCGTCATTAGAGTGAGAGAGACAAATCCTCGAAATTTACGAATTTCGATTTTCGCGGTAGTAGACCTGTAAGGAAAACAAAATTTAACGTCGTATTTTTTGTGTTACGAAGTCAAATTTTTTGTAAAAACTTTTGGAATTGAAAAAGGGCGACTAATACATTTTCTATGAGCGATCAACAACAACAGAGCTGATGGTCGATGGGGTCAAAAAGTGCTCGAGTGGAGACCACGGCTAGGCAAACGCAGCGTAGAACATCCACCCACAATGGACAGACGACCTTATGAAGGTCGCCGCGACATGCTGGATGCAGCTATGCTATTCTCTTATTCACACATTCGACGCGGCGTTCGTCAACGAGCTCGACGTCGAGACAGCCTTATCTAAAATCCTAGCTGTTTTATTTGACATTAGGAATCGAGGCTGTGAGCGAGGTTGTGGGCGAGTTCGTCGCTGGTTATCGTTAGAGAATACGAAGTTCGTACATTAAACGTCAAACTCTCGACGCAGTGTAGTTCCAGCTCACGCCGCATTCGTCGCCGAGCACTAGTGTCGTTTAAAGTACATTAGTGAATACCATTTTTAGGCTCAACGCTGCCGGAGCGCTGACACAGCGCTGACTGCAAGGCGGTTTCCTTAGTGAATAACACTGCAGGTCGCATCTAACTGATACATGTGGAGGTCCAGAGGGGAGGCCTATGTTCAGCAGTGGACGTCTAATGGCTGAGATGATGAAGATGATCAACAATACAACAATATGAATCTATATCTTATAAATTTGCCCCCTTTTACTATTGCCGCAGGTTGTTGGACAGAGCATACCACATCATCATCATCATCATCATCAGCCAATTGACGTCCACTGCTGGACATAGGCCTCCCCCAGAGAGTTGCACAAAGATCGGTCGTGAGCTGTCCGCATCCATTGGACACCCGCAACCTTTACCAGGTCGTCGCTCCATCTTGTGGGGGGCCTTCCACATAGTTTGTAATTTGTATGACTTACTTTCGTAATACAATTGACGCGATAATGATATTGGTTCGTGACGTATCTGTCACTAGGCACTCCAGGGGTTAAGGCTTTAACTATGTACAGTTTTTTTGCAATCCTTATGCAAATGCTTTTGAGTTTGCTCCATGGTTTTTGACTACCTATGATAGATCCGTAGATTTTACGGTATTCTGAACACTTATAACAATGTTTAAAGCTCTTCGCTTTTTTTTTAATTTGGCACAATCATTTCAGCTAGGACCCATTAAGATTTGCTGCTAGAGAAAAACTATTCTATGCGAGTTGACAATTGATTCTTGAAATACTAGGTTTCGCTTTCGACTAAGTTTTGTTTTGTAACCGGCGCCTTTGATCGATCACTGTAGCCACGAGTTGCCGATACCTTATTAATGCGCGTTTACTCATGGTAGGGCTACTGTTTCATAAACTAATAAATTATACGAGGACTAATAGTAAGGATCATCGACTTTTTAAAACATCCAAATGTTTACAGGACATTGCAAACCAGACGCATATCTGACACATTTATTTCGTCGAAACATATTTACGCCGACAGTCTCCGACACTTTGCCGACACTTCGCCGACATCGATGGCCGCCGATTGTTCAATGCCGACTTTAAAATTTGCAATGCAGATTGCTTCGTGCTAAATGCAACACTTTATTAACAGCAGATGGATCTTATGTCTTCGTCATAAGGCTGACCGTTGGATACCTGACAGTTTTCGGTACTTTAAAGATTGTGTATGGGCGCGTGTTTATTTTATGTCTCTACAATTAGATTTATCTCCAAATCAAACCCACTTGCCCAGCGTGGTAATTATGGGCATTGGTATAGCGTCCATGCATATAGGTAGGTAAGGGCTCGTTCAAAAATCATATGAACATAATAAATAAATATCTTGGGACGTCTTACACAAATCGACCCAGTCCCACGATAAGCTCAATTAAGGCTTGTTATGTGGGTACCGGCGACGATATATATAATAGATAGATACATACAGATATTTAAATTCATAAACAGCCATGTCCAATGTACACATATTTGTGATAAATAAATACACAAATAATGCCCTCGCCTCACTACCAACTTGGCTATGGAGGCTGACAAATCATATTTATAATTTGGCAGATTTGTGACCCGTTGGTTGGTGATACTTGGTGAGCGTCTTTTCGGAAACATCGTGGTCATTGAAATGAAATGAAATACATAACTTTATTAAAACAATACATAACTTAACCCTTTACTTGGCAAAATTAAAAAAATCATGCGTTCTAGCCTCTTCGCCGTTGTGTAAAGGTGCGTTTAAATCAAAAGAGCATTCGCTGTTCTAGCGCCCGTTCTAAGAAATCAACCAATCACGTTTTGTGTACCGATCGAATTTCGTAGAGTGGGAGGTTAGAACAGCGAATGCTCTTTTAGTTTGAACGCACCATAACTTGAGCAAAAATTCTGTCTTTAAAGAAAATACGGTACAATTTTGAGTGTGCTCCAAGCACCATTATTTTTTCTTTATGTGAACCATAAAAACCTTCACTTTTCTCGATCAAGCAATTGGATGGAGTTGGAGTCCCGAAACTAATGAGTGTAACAACCCTCACGCGCTCGGGATGCCGTCGTTAAGCGGTTGTTCGCCGGGCACTCTCACTGCGCAGAGTATGCAAAACTGCCTAAAAATATTATATTTCTACTCGCCGACTGCAATGTTTGAATTAAGATTACGTACAAAATTATAATCATAAGGTGCGGTTAAACTAAAAGAGCATTCGCTGTTCTAACCTCCCACTCTACGAAATTCGATCGGTACACAAAACGTGATTGGTTGATTTCGTAGAACGGGCGCTAGAACAGCGAATGCTCTTTTGGTTTAAACGCACCTATATACATTCAGGTACGTCGAGTTCTACTTCTTCAACTCAACTATAATAAACTCATAAAACAACGCAGTAGGCAACTGAAATAAATTTGACCAATCGCGTGCCAGCAAAAAAGACATCAACGGGCGGCCACCTCAGGATCTGCACTTCGTTTCGAAGTATTTATTTCATTGTTTATATTTGTTTACTTAATTTTATTGACTACTGGAAAAAACAAGCTTCGTGGCCTTAACACGGTACTTGACTGAAAAGCTCTCTATTATAACACGATTGTGTACTTTTTTAGTACAGATGGTGCCTTTTTTAGGCTCTAGTGCGAGAAGTGGGTCATTTTACGTCAGGTTCAAAACTTCGGAGGGCCATCTGTACTAAAAAACGTCGTACGAGACACGTGCAAAAACGAAATTCGTAACTCGTGTCGATTTAAAACACTTATCGGTCGTGTTTTAAGACATCGCCACTCGTTACGAATTTCATGTTTTTCGCACTTGTGTCGTAATGTACTATTATAGTAATTTTCGTAATTTCATGACATTGAGTATTGAATTTAAATAAATACACATAAAAAAAAAAACAAAAAGTAAGTTTCTGTTCCCACCATACTCTACACTAAGGATGCAACGTCCCAGGCCATTTTATGGTAAAAATAAAACAAAAAAACTCACGCGCACCGACCTTCCCAAGGTCGGCCACTCCCGCGCAGGAGCCCTACCGCGAACCACGAACGAAGTTGCCTCCCTGTCTCTCTTATGTACGGATTCACGAGTGCGAGAGAGAGGCAACTCTTCGTTCGTGATTCGCGGCAGGGCTTCAGGATTTGAACATACTCCTGACTGTAGGTAGACTTTATTACTATAAAAACAAGGTTCATGATGGGTGAAACTTGCCGTGTAGAGAGGTTACTTAAATAAAATCGTATACTCTTGACTATAGGTGTACCGTAATGTTATAGAAATAAGATTCATTATGGGTGAAATATTTTAATGAGGGGTTTAAAAACGTGTTGGAGTTGATACTTTTTGAGTGCCCGTGCAAGGGCTACGGCTGTTTTGATAACAATTTGGATTGTTTCTAAATAAAATAGTCCCTTAGAAGAATACATGTTGTACATATGTATATATTTTATCTTAAGTTAATTTTGACGTGAAAACTAAAAGGCACAGCCATACAAAGAGGAAACGTAGAAGGTTGAATAAAGTACCTAATACAATTTAAATGTCAATATCGTATTTTTTTACCTATGTTTTGTGTACAACAATGAATTTAGCTACATGTTACATAGGTACATCATTTTCACACCATCATAACATCATGAGACTAATAGCTCCATGTAATGATTATATCAAATTGATTTGATTGAACTGTGAATTATATTAATATATGTATAAAAAATTAAGCTCGATCGGGAAAGGAATATTTAGACCAAACGAGCATTCGTTCATTCTATCCCCCACTCTACGAAATCAACGAATTTCGACGAATCACGTTTTGAATAAAACTACAATTTATTGTATGTACATAGATATAGATTAAATCTAACTAATCTACTTAACCTAACCTATATCTAAGATTGGCCCTTGTGGCATTGTACCGAGGATGCTGGCGGCATTTCCTCGCTGTATCGCAATACTGATGCGTTGTGCGAGGAAGTCGCCAGCTCTTCGGTCTTTAGTTACATATTGAATGTTTTGAATTGCGGGCGAATTTCTTAGAGTGGGGAATAGAATGAGCGAATGCTCGTTTGGTCTAAATGCACATCGTTTGGCGTAAGATTGTATTGTATTGTTGCCATTCTGCAATCGTATAGAATGTAGAGATCGTTATCAACGTGCACTTTCCGTGGCAATGGCTGACAGAAAAAGTAACAAATGTGAAAATGCGGTTTTGTTCTATTACTCGTACTCTCAGTAAAAATAGTACACTGTTAAAAATTTTCAGGGAATTTTACATATTTCGAGGGCAACTTTCGTTGCCCTAACTTTTCTGTATTTTTCCATAATTATGTAATTTTACAAGGCGAGTGTAATTTTACATAATGACCTGATTACGGTATTATGTAATTTTACATTTATGTAATTTTACATACTCAATAAAATTTTCAGTTATGTAACTTTACATTTATGTAATTTTACATACTCAATAAAATTTTCAGTTGTGTAATTTTACATCAATGTAATTTTACACAATCAATCAAATTTTCAGTTATGTAATTTTACACAAATGTAATTTTACATAATCAATCAAACTGGCGGTTATGTAAAATTACACATTATTTAATTTTACATAATCTGTTAAATTTACTACTTTTTATTCGGTAATATTACATAATTAGTATGTATTTTGTTACCGATTTCTTATGTATAAATACATAAAGAGTGTGTAAGTACATATTTTTTCTGTATATTTACATTGTATTCAGTAATATTACCGAAGTATGATGTATTTAATTACAGATTTTGTATGTGAATTTACAAAATCTTAATGTATTTTTAATAGTAATTTAAGTATATTTCCTTTTTATTCGGTAATATTACACAATCAGTATGTATTTTGTTACCAATTTCTTATGTATAAATACATAAAGAGTGTGTATAAATCAATATTTTTTCTGTATATTTACATTGTATTCAGTAATATTACCGAAGTATGATGTATTTAATTACAGATTTTGTATGTGAATTTACAAAATCTTAATGTATTTTTAATAGTAATTTAAGTATATTTCCTTTTTATTCGGCAATATTACACAATCAGTAAGTATTTTGTTACCGATTTCTTATGTAAAAATACATAAAGAGTGTGTATAAGTCAATATTTTTTCTGTATATTTACATTGTATTCAGTAATATTACCGAAGTATGATGTATTTAATTACAGATTTTGTATGTGAATTTACAAAATCTTTATGTATTTTTAATAGTAATTTACGTATATTTCCTTTTTATTCGGTAATATTACACAATTGGTCTGCGTTTTCTTATGTAAATATACATAAAGTATGCGTATTATTAATGATATTTTATGTATATTTACGTTCAATGCGGTAACATCACAGAAATATTCTGTGTTTTATACTGATTTCATATGTAATATTACCACAAATTTATGTAACATTCCTATTTATTTGGGAATATTACAAACAAAATGTATGTATTATTACATAAGAATATGTTATTTTAAATATGGGTGCGGTAAAATTACTTGTTGTCTGTGCATTATTACATGTAAATTTAGGTAATATTACATGTTATTAGGGTTTATATTGCTGTAAAATTCAATAAAAATTCTGTACATTTACATGCTGTCGGAAATTTTCCGGATCTAGTTATAAGCCAATTATTCGGTTTTCGTATATATTTGAATTAATGCAGTCTTATTTAAAACTCTTGAAACAAGCCAATGAGAATAATAACCGATCAGTGTATTACATTTCATCATGTAATACAATGAAGGTTTATTACTCTATGATGTTCACTAAAAAAATGATAAATAGAACTGCAATTATTTAAATACATAAAAAATACCAATTGGCCAATAGCAAAATCCGGAAAATTATCGATAGCTAGTAAATGTACAAAATTGGTATACAGATTTCTTCAGAAAATATCGCCAATAACATGTAAAACTAACTAATTTCACAAGTCATAACATACAAACAACAAGCAACTTACACCTAGGAGATTATAAAATAAAATAAAAATCTTAATTACTAAGAAATCAGTTTATTGACTTTTGTATCAAAAATAAAAATCACAAAAGGACAAAACCATTTTAATGAATAAAATTAAGTAAGGCTTAATTAAGTATGAGCTGTTCATACCAGCTCAGCTTATTGATTTTTGTAACAATCAGTTTATTGACTTTTGTACCAAAAAAAAAATACAAAGGGACAAAACCATCTTAATTAATAATATAATTAAGTTAGGCTTAATGAATTAGGAGCTGTTCATACCGGATGCGTATGCGTGGACGTGTTTTATAAATGTGTATGAGAACGTCACACCGCCCCACGCGTGTAAATGAATTCACAAACAATTATACTTTATTCGTATACATTTGGAGCACGCGTGTATTATATACACGTCTACGTCTATAATCTATACGCGTTAACGCAATCGGTGTGGTCAGGCCTTAAGAGCTCTAACAACTATTCAGAATACACTAGTTCACATATTGCTCAAACATACACATCACCCAAAATTATACTATAATGGTTTTATGAAGACTGTACACGATGAAATCCGGCCGCGCATGATCTGCTGTGCCTTGTTTACAAATAAGTGTATTCAAGAAGTTCTTAATTTTTTAAATGAGTATTTTATTTAAATGACATACGAGAACATGGAAAAGCTTATACTAATATAAAGAATACCGTATTGTTATAGTACGAAGCAAGTAAGAACTGCTTGAATATATGCATTCGTAAGGGAGATGTAGTGGGTCATACGTGGCCGGATTTCATCGCGTACAGTCTTTAGTACCATTACGAGTTAAACTTAACACTAATTTGTAATCTACGTGAATTCAAACAAAAAAGTTTTTATGCACGTATTAATTGTTGTACAAGATCATGTAATTGATGGATAAAATATGTATTAACCTTTCGTATGCCTAGTTCTGTATCCGTCCAAAGCCATTTGGACTGTAATTATTGTCAAATTTTAAAGTTATTAATTACAAAAGCAAATTTTTGACAGCGGCATACGAAAGGTTAATGTTTAATGTTACCAGATATTATTATTTAATTTCTAATAATGCTTCATTGGTATCGTGATAACAATATTAAACTTTTAATAATTGAATTATAACACTTTTATTTACCATCAAATCTATTTATTATTATCACTCACCCATAATAATACCCGTATCGATCAAATACCATCGTTAAACTGTCACAGCTAACTGAATAATTTCCTATTTAGTGTGGCAACATTAGTTTATTATTAATGATGCCTAGAGATCGGACAAATGGGTGTCATTGTTAGAAATAGTGTGGACACGACTCAAAAATCAACTAATTATTTCATCAATCAATCAAAAAGTCTTAAGCACAAATATATTTTGATTCCTTATTAAAGAATAACAAACAGATTTGTAACAGCTAGGAACCAAAATTTATTACAGTAAGAAATTATTTGATTGATCGATTTAATAATTAGTCAATTTTAGAGTCATGTCTACACTATTTCTGACAATGACGCCCATTTGTCCGATCTCTGATGATGACCTAGAAACTTGTTTTTAAAGCAGTTACTCTTACCCAAAAGAAAATATTGCTCTAGTGACTTGGGGTCTTACTATTTACTGTTCTATAATCTCTCATCAGACTGTTTTGCTACAGTCGAAAGTAAGAGGCTGTTCAATATTTAGGCTGAGACCTTATATATACATTTGATTAAACTATACTTATGCGGCACTTATGTTGCAAAGCCCGGCTTTATACTGGTAACTAAAAAAAAAAAAAATGAATGGATCAACTCCGCTACGGGAGCGATCACATGCCACCTTTAGGCAGTAAGGGCGGTGATTGCTCTTACCCCATGGTCTAGGAAATTGGCCATTTTGAATGCAGACACTAGTAAATTAAAAAGACTGCCAAAAAGCGTTTACTTCTTATATTTAGAGTATTAAATATAAATGCTATTATAATTTCTCATATGAATAATACACTGGACTATTAGAAAGCAGTATAGGTATTTCACTTCAGAGTAAAAGGTAAAATATATTCGTAGATAAAAAAGTTAATGCTTAGATTTCAACCTTTTTTTAAAGAGGGCTCCGACCGTCCAGTGTCGCCCCCGTTAGGGAAACTGTTTTTTTTTTCTAATAAGCCGTTACGTTTATCAATACCGCACTAAAACGTTAGTGTAATCCTATAAATTCTCCAACTTTTTATCTGTGTGATACAGTTTTATATTACTTAATTTTGACTTTATCTACTAAACGGGAACAAGTGTCCACTTGTTTCCGTTTAGGTGATAAAGTCAAAATGAAGTACTATAAAGTTATGATATAAATATCAAAAGTTGGTGAAGTTTTAGGACTACACAAACTTAATGGTTTATTAGAAAACACGAACCCGCTAATGGGGGCGCCACTGGACGGTCGGAGCCTTCATAAGTGACTTCTTACTTATATACTCACAAGACTTGATGGCAGTCTTTATAATAACTAGTCTCTAAAAACCAATGTGAGACAAAATTGGTGGTGGACCCGCATTTCAGCTTTCCGATAAGGATGGTCTATAATAAGATTTATAAACCTGATGTGTGAGCTGTATCACCTGCGGGCAACCGATCCCTGCAGGTGGGTGTGTTTTTGAGATATGTCATTTTATTTTTAAGTTGTTTGCCCAACTTTTTTTAAATTTTAACATGTTTGGCCTGGCTCGACTTGGAACCACGAGCCTTATCCATTCTGATATTATAGGAGAAAAAAAGTTTCTCTATTTAATTCCGTTACCGATTTCCATTGACTTTGTGGTAACGTATGTATGAAAATCTTGGGACATTTTTTGATTTTGGGTTCGTGATTCTGAGGCAAACAAGCCCAAACATGTCATCATTTAAAAAAAGTTGGTCATACAACTTAATAAAATACTCCAGATAAGAAGCGTATGTGTAAAATGCATGGCAGTGTGTGTAGATTATAAGTATAATATAGAGATAAGATGACCTCCGGTGCTATTGTGAGACGATACGAAAAGTCATATACACAGGAATCGCGAGAATATTACAGTGTGCGAAACGAGACAAACAAATAATGGCGGCTAATAGTGTAAATGTAGTACACAAGAGCTAGTTTTAAACTGTCAAAATTGTCAATTATTTACCGCTATTTTTTGAGTTTCTTTGGAAATAATATCCTAAGGAAGGTTGACGGCGACTACACTTCTTTGTTTACCAAATATTTAATCGTAAAAAACAGACTACAGCGCAGCGCACCACGGCTTCATGGCGGAAAAATGATTGCAGAAACGTAAGTACATGTTATATTTAAGAATATATCATTACTTGATGGTAATAAAGCCTCGGTCAGGCTCAGGATTAAAGAAAGGGGGTGTCCATTAATCACGTCATACTGTTTTACATAGCTATTTAATGACCTAACATCTATTTAACTGTCTAACTTTCAACAGTGTTGGTTTTGGCTCCATCATACAAAGATTACAAAGTTGCCCATTGTCCAAAACATATCAGAAAAAAGTTTACTTACGTTGACAAAAAATTACACGTCATATTGCCCTATGCAAAAAAAGGATGACATGATTAATGGATAAGCCACTTATGTTACTTCTGTGGACAAACATTTGAAAGATTACTAGCATGCTTTTTATAATGCTACCTTATTTTTAAAATTTAATTGTAGTCAAATTTCTGACGCATGGACATGTGTATTTTATTTGTATATCGTCGGGTGACAAGCAAGTCATTAAGTACTTCCACAAGTTCATAGCTATATTAGGGAACCATACGTCTATTGTAACAAGGTTTTTGTTATTTTTTGTACTTAATGACTTTTGCTTGTCACCCGACGATATATTCGTCTAAAATTACAAGGGAGCTATACATTGCCTAGTCACACAGGGTGCAGCGATATAGAGTGGCATGAGCTATAGGCTGTCATCGGCATCAAAGTTGCGCCTTCTGGTCATAGTTTAATAAATGATTATTATTCCAAAACAATTGTAAACCGCTCATGCACATCAGCCTGGACTAATACACTTGTCACGAAAATTAGTTAGAAAAGAGTGTGCAGATGTATGTACTTAAAGTGGCCTCCGAAAACTGACAGTGGATTGACCGATAAAATGTTGCCATGAATAGCAAGAAAGAAATACATATATGTCAATAAAATGTTAGGTATCGATAAGTATGACGATCACTCTCCATCCGCGTGATATTAAATTAATTAACACTTTCACTGCCAGGCCAAAATCTAACTACATTGCAGAGTGCCGGCATAAATACAAACATCTACATATTTAAGACTCGTCAGCCGAGTCCAAACGCGCACTCGACGAATAAACAACGCTGCACGCCAAGAACTCGGCTGCCGAGTTCATTCATTCCTATGCCGTATGCCGTCGACTCGGCTAACGAGTCGAGGGCTGTCACAAAGGCCAAAATTATATTTGCAAATTCAATATAAGTATAATTATACATTTTAAAGAGGTGTGTCGTATATCGACCTACTATAAACGTTGTAACTAGGTTATTCATATCTTATTAGTAAGTATATTTTTTAAAGTTAGTTTTAATAAAATATTTTAAATGTTGTATATTTATAACACTTAAACATAAGTTATGTTACATTACGAAAATCATTATATTATATTCGTATTCTTAAGAATGAGTTTTAATCTGAACCACCCAACTATAAAGGCTTGGTCACACTGGGGCGGCACGGCAGCGGGGCGCCGCGGTAGCGCGACGCTAGCGTCCCACGATCGCTTCGCGCGCTTGATCAGCGCACGGACGCAGCGACCCGCCCGCCGCTTGCGCCCACTGTGCGGGCGTTTTGTGGGCGCGGCGCTGGCGGGACGCTGCGTCCGCGCGCAGATCAAGCGCGCGATGCGCTCCGCCACCGTGGCGCCCCGCCACCGCGCCGCCCCAGTATGACCAAGCAGGTAGAAAAGGGGGCGTGGCCGGCCCGGTGATTTATGACGTGGTCGGCACGATGCTTTTGCGAATACTATAACCACTAGACCAGAATTTTCCGAGCCACCCTAAATAGCCTAGGTACTATAGTATTATTAGACTGATCGTCATCTAAGTGTTTTGGGTGTAAAACATCTTGATCTGTCATATTCGAAACATAATTAAAATGATTGCGATACACGTGACTTTTTAATTCTGCTATACTAGTAAAAGTAGACGAACCACATGATTTTGTTTCAGATGAAAGATTATATGGACAAGTTACCGCTTTTCCGGATAAAATAGCGTGAGTTCTTGAATGGAATTCGACATTTTTGGACAATATTCTCTTATTACATTCTGCACACTTAGAATAGGTTATTGAATTTATGTCAACTCGTGAACTACCAGTACTAGTCCCAGGCTGATGCAGTCTAAAATTGTGATTCCTAAAAGACTCATAATTATTAAAAACACGCTTACATAAAGGATCAACACACATAAATTTAACATTTTTACAGAACCTGTGACTTTTTTGATGCTCATTGTACGTAATCACTGTGGAGAAATTCTCGCCACAATAACTGCATGCAAATGACATATTATATATTGTTAAGTTTACTCATTAATGACAATACTTTATTCAGCGTGCGCCCTTTTCGCACTTTCGTTCCTTCCTTGGGATTTATTTTAAAAACATACCTTTGCATAAATTCTAATGTGTTTTGACACTCCACTGGATATTCCATATTCAAGTTGAAGTAAGCCGCCATCAAGAGTTGTAACGAAGTAGACTGAGTTGAAGTTTCACTGACAATACTTCTTTCTATCAGCATGTAATATAAATTTTCATTATCTGTGAGTAAAAAACAAAAAGGTAAAAAAGTTAAAATAATAAAATCATTTATTTCGATCAACATGGATCATTTTGTTAGTAGTACAGACTAAACTTAATTAAAGCTATTGTTAGTTAAGATACACAAAGACAAAAAAGAAACAGTTAGGTATCGCGCCGTACATGAAGTTGACAGCAATAGTTCATGTATGGACAATCCAATCTGTCCGCTATCATGCGCAGGACGCTGTTGGTGCTACCACGAACTCTGCTCACCAGGGATGCGCATCGTTTACGCATTGTGGCATAAAAACAGTCTACACGTGTCTCCGCGAACATGCCCGAAGCGCTGCAGAACCGTGGTAACCCCATCAGCATCCTGAACGCGTTATTATAATATTGAACACGCAGAGCGCTGTACTGCCTCTGCGTATAGTTTGCCCACAGGCTGCTTGTGTAAAAAGTTGTACAGTACAATTTAAATAACGTTATTTTTACGTCCTTTGAACAGTAGGCAAACCTGCGGGCTATCATAATTATTAGCTCTGACAGACAGCGCTCTGCGTTCTCGTTCCACATCGGCATCGTCCCTAAGGTCAGATGTCACTAAATGTCCCAGGTATTTGAACTGATTCACTATACGGAGTGGTAAACCATTCAGCTTTATTGGTGGGACGGTCGGTGGACATCTGCTCCTCGCTCTAAAGACCATGCATTCTGTTTTATTTACATTATAAATAAGGCCGTGGTCTCTAGCATAACTCTCGCATAATTATGCGAATAAGCTTGTTCAGCCCACAGACGGAGGCGCTCAGCAACACCATGTCGTCCGCATAGCTTATGTTATTAACACAAACTCCATTTATATGGCAGCCGACATGTGTTCTGCTGACCTCCTCAATCAGTGAGTTTACATAGTAATGAAATAAACTGGGCGAGGTCAAACCTCCCTGCCTTACTCCGCACTCTAAACCATAAGGCTCCGAGTAAGAGTCTGCCCACCTCACGACATTGACCTGATTGTGGTACCAAAATTGAAATAGTTTGTTAATTTCTATAGGTAAGTTAAGTTTTTCTAATGTTTTCCATAAGATGTCATAATGTACCAGATCAAATGCCTTGGATAGGTCCATAAAACAGCTATATATAGGTGTTTGCCGGTCTGTAAAGTACCTGACAGTACTAAAAGAGGCAATATCATATTAAGATTCTAAATTTTAATAACCTTAGTTTGAAAATCGGGTCCTCAAAAAGTGATCACTGAATAGATAGATACATACATGTCATTAAATATACATTATATGAAAAATAGTAATACGATTCGCAGGTAAGACTTCTTGTTACTATAGAATATAAAAAAATAATAATGACGTCTCACCTAAAAATACAATGTTAGGCGCAGCTACTTTGGCAAGCTTTGCAACTTCATCTCTAGTCAATGGTTCCTGGAAAAGATAAAAGTAATAAGTAAATGAAACTATACTATATTTAGCATGGAACCAGAGCTTATTTAAGACAATTATTACATGAATATAAAGAAAGAGTATAGAATAGACATACCTCATGTGTTTGGTATAGGTTTGTTATATCTTCATTGAAATATGTTGCAACCATCTGTAGGTTCTCATTGAATTTTTGAAAAGTGCACTTTTGTATTTTCTTTCCTATCAAAGCCTTCAATCGCTCGTTCAATGCAGTCGGTTTATTTTGAAAAGCTTCCATACGCTCGCTAGAATTTAAGGCACAAAGACGATCAAATTGCGAAATCATATATTTCGCCTCTAACAATACTGGCCACTCTTCAAAAATGCGTGTTACGGTAGGTGTCGAGTTCAGAAATATCCTTTGCTGTGCATACGTCTCATTCATGTAAGATTCAACTTGTAGTTCATCTCTGTCCTTTATGGCAGAAGCCGATTTAAGCCAGTCCTTTTTAGAATCTAAGGTTTCAAAATCCATATTACCAGGATCACTGGGTTGCCATTCTTTGCATCCGGCACTTAAATTTTGTATGGTTCTAGATTTCTTTCTTGATCCTAATAAGGTATCGCCACGTTTCGGTAATTTGGTATTTGGCCTGTGGAGATAATGAACTCTTTCTTCAATTTTTTTAAAAATTGTGTGGCAGCCTGTTCCAATTAGTTCTTTTGTATCAGCATCTCTATCATATAGTTGTGGAAATTTGTCACACAAATCCCGCGCAACCACTCTATAAGCGGATCTTGACGCTACTTTTGAATCTTGGAAGAGTTCATCTGTTACAGTTCTCACGACAGTATTGACTTCCGTATTAGAAATCGGTTGACAATCTTGTAATTTTGTCAAAAGCGATGATGGAAGTTTGTTATAAGGAATATCGAACGCAAAGCCATTTATACTTGTGTCGCTTTTGTCGCTCACTGTGCTTGCCTGTGTTGGTGAGTTAGGAGCAGTGATGGTAGACGCTGTTGCTGTGTGACTTTCATTGTCGCTTTGGTAAGGTTCCCAACTGTCTCCTATAAGTAAAACCTCAGTTTGGAGATCTTTCAAAACTTCGTCGTCTTCTATTTCCGTGCCATCCATCAAAAAAATCTTAGATCCATGTATATTCTTTTCATATGCTGTAATAAACAAAAGTTTTTTTCACAATGAACATCCGCCAAAATATATGCATCAGCAATAATTTCAATGAGATCCGAATATGGATATTAGGTGCAACATATTTCAATACTTATAAATATATAAAACTGCATTCAAAGATTACAAAAAAAAAAACATTTTCCTCGTCTGGGAGTCGAACCAGGAAAATGTAAAAAAAAACATCCCGTATTTTTTGATGCCAATCGAAAGAATATACAATAAATAACATATAATCCCTCTTAAAATACAAATTATTTTTAAAGAATCGAATAACGTTAAATTTTTGATTAAAAGTATTCATTATTTTGAATGTCATACAAAATGTGAGAAATAAAAAAAAACTATGAATGCAGTATTACTTACAAAAAAAATAAAGTCTCCTTTAAGCGAAATGTCCTATCTCCAATATTTAAGGTTACTCCCCCTTCATATCCCATAGTCGTAGGACATCCTGTATATTATACAGGGTGAAACATAAACAAACAAACTTACTATTGTGACAGTTGACTAATATCTACACAAATTTGACAGGCAGTGAAAGTGTTTAATAAGTCCTCTATAGGGCAGCTCATCCATGGTCTGTCCATTTTTCAGGGTCTACTGCTCCAGAATTCCAAAGCAAGCGTGCTACACTAACTAAAAGCATATTATAGTACATGTTACTTGTTACTAAATGACATACAATTAAAGATGACAACCTACCAGGCCCCAATTTCACCAAGGCGACAGGTGCAGTGAATTTTATAATAAATATATGTGACGTCACAGGCCTCCATAGGCTGCGGTTACCGCTTACTGTTGGACGGGTCGTGTGCTTGTTGGTAACCAACGTTTTATTAGTTTGATAACTCCAATACATTGATTATAAAAACGGTATTTATCTTTTGGAGCTATTTACAATTGTCACGATATTCCAACATCTAGACCTCATCACATGTCAAGGAAAGAGAAAAAAAATACTACTATACTAAATCGCACCGCAAAAGATAACTACTTATTAAGCAATATATTGCACTTTTCAAATTAATAAAATGTTGGTTACCAGCAAGCAGACGGCCCGTTCAACGGTAAGCGGTAACCGTAGCCTATGGATGCCTGTGACGGTACAAATATTGTTTTTGCAATTCACTGCACCTGCCGCCGTGGTGAAATTGGGGGCAGGCCACGCGACTATTTATAAACGCAATCAAATAATAATAAAAAAGAAATAAATGTAAATGTCTATTTAAAATGCAAACAAATAATAAAGAATGAAATTAATAAATAACTTTTAACTCTACATTCATTACAAAGAGAATTCCGCTATGTATCTTTCAAGAAGTAGGCCCGCTCAGACATTCACAGAACATTTAAATCAGCAATAAGTTTCTGTAATTTTTTTTTCTAGAAGTGCAGTTAATGAACTGAACTAACTTCCAGTTAATGAACTCAGTGGTTAATTGGGTAATGTATACCTAAGTATTTGAAGGTATCTAGCTGGAAGAGCAACGGGCTAGTGATCTGTTCTACTTTTAATTTATTTCCAAGTAATCAATAATATATTTTTATCAATATATGTATAATAATATATTTATAATACATTAGAACCAAAAAGTTGACAGGTTCAAATATCTTTTCATCACACTTGCTCGTAAATACCTATATTGAACTCAGACAACCTTAAATATAACGAGGTATAAAAGCCTGCGGGCCTCCGCATCCAACATTACTTGTCAGTGTCGACCGAAGCTGTATGAAAGAGCGAACATACTAGCCCACAGATTCACTATTAATAGATGTTCAATCGTGGATCTGCTATACTCAAAAATCATACAACACTCTTCAAATACATATATATCACCAGTGAGAATTTCAAGTCTGACCATCACAGATATTGAGATACAGCTTGGTGACAGATAGACAGACAGACACACAGCCTAATCAGGTCAACTATCAATAAAAAATATATAATTGATACCTTCAAAAAACATAAGGTACTTACCCGACTGCATTAATAATTTTAAACTTATCGTTGACACTCTGTGGTACAATGTAATTATTTATTCACATACCAAAAACACAGAATGTAATTTTTGTTACAAATGTCTGAACGCACAGCATACTTCAAGTTATATGACATGTGTATATTATTATCATACATCGTTATCGCGGGTACAAAAACGATTTGACAGTTCAGAAAGATTATGAAAAACAAGCAAAACAGAAGCGTTACTTTTTTGAAGAACATTTTTTGACGTTAATGCCATAAAACATTACATTTTCATTTGTGCACTTCTTTGCCAGTTATTTAACATACTAAAAAGGGTGTATGTATAATATTTAAAATCAAGCTTTTTAAGTGAAAGCATACAGTTATGTAACTTAACTCAAATCCGGAAAGGAATTTGTCATGTTGTTTATGAAAACATGCCTTCCCATTTTATAGACCTTTCTAGCGAAAACTTTCCATTTCATTATTTATATACAGAGCTTTTGAGATGCTAAGCGGCTGAAGGCAGAACATGTCGATTTCTGCCAAATAGACATTCTGTTTTATATGTTGTTCTCTTGCTCTCTGAATGAATTCACAAGGTCAATGTTATACATTTGTTACAGACGTGATAGTTATGTATAGTATAGACAAATAGAATAGATGTAGTTACACTATTGTCTTAGGCATAGCCCTGTAAAGATAGTTGTAAGTGTAGATAATAAATAAATAAATGTTCTTTGTCCGATTTGTTATTGCACCCGCGTTATCGATGTATGATTATTATAATACATATACCCCTGTTTTTGGGCCTATAATACGCTCTACATATGCATAACAATTCTACAAGCTACATACATATTCTAATCTATTCTATACAATCAACATAATTAGTAATAAGCTAATAATTTTATATTACCTTTTTGTATCATGTTCTCCACTGATACTTCAAATATGGAAACAGCCCTTTTTATAGCGCGATCAATAGACCAAACTTTAAAAACAGGCATATTTGACCCTGAAAGAAAAATAAAATTTATTAGTTTAATGGTAAAAATTTAGTATACCTATTTTTTGCTTGCGTTGCAAGCTGTTGGACTTCCGACTGTGTGACTTCTTCTTTTGACGCTTCTTTTATATAAACACTCTAGGGGTAGGACAGACAAGACCACGTGGAAGTGGGGTGCTCTGATGTCTTTTATTATTATATTATATTATTATTATATATAAAATGTCAAGAAATGGTGGTCAATTTACGTGAAACAATCAGATTTATATGAAAACTTTAGAAAATTATATTAAAGAACCTTAAGTTTTCTGCGCGTGAAAATTCGTGAAAACCTTTCTATTAACCTAAACTCTCTGTAAAAAAATATGGGCTTATAAATCGTTGACCCGTACACTAAAGACTATAACGCTAAAATAAGCATGTTTTGTACGAAATTTTGCTTGGTTGCAAGTGTTAATAATTATTACATGCAACCCACTTACCAGTGACCTTATAGGAGAGTAAACGTCGAGGAACAGAGAACAGGCAGTCCTTAGCAATTTGATCTTACAGGCTTCGAAGACCGCAAACGAGCAACAAAATGGCGGACGACGCGACCCCGCCTAAAACAATCATAATTATTAACTATTAGTAAGGTCTATGCAGATTTTACTAGATTACATATGCAAATAACTAAAGATATATATCTAATACTTAAATTATTTATTTACCTTTTATAATATATCGATATTTCGTAGCGCGTTCACGTAGCGCGTGCGGCGGTTGCCGAGCAGACCAGTGTTGCCAGGGTTGTCGCGTCACTAGTCACGTTTCGGTTTCCTAAAAATCACGATTTGGCTCCTAAAGTCACGCTTGCACAAAGATACCGTTCGAGCGTTTAATATTTATTACTCTTGACTTTGAAGTGTTATCAATTTTAGTTACTTCAAACCGTTCTGTTCTGGGCGTAAATATTTATCCATGCTTAATAGTCGTTTCATTTGATAATGAAATTGAAATAATAAGCAAATAAATACGCCCACGCGCGCTAATATGAATACATTTGATTTACTATAAATAATCGTAAGCATCCGTTGTAGGATGAAAAAACCGGCCAAGTGCGAGTCGGACTCGCGCACAAAGGGTTCCGTATTAGCAACAGTTATTTCAACATATCTCAAAAACTATTAGAGATATCTTAACCAAACCAAAAATCGTTGAATGAATTTATTAATATGCATCACCTAAATTTTTTTCAGAATTTTATACCCCGTAGTTCAAGAAATAGAGGGGAGAGGACACACTTTTTACGACTTTGAGAGCTGATATCTCAAAAATATAAGAGCTTTTACCAAACCATAAGAATATAATCTTATGTTAGCACTATTGGCGGTCATTCTATTATTTTTTGTCATCCCAACTACAAGATCATTTGGTGGGATAGCACAGCACAACTTTCGCTATCACTTGTCAGGTCACTCCATACATTAAGTCGCGGCCAAATGTACGCGGCCCGCGCGCCAGCTGGAACGTAAGTTATGCTAAACGTGCTGTCATGTCAGATCATCGCTGCCAACATCTCTCAAATATTTTTTCTTCTTTCTTTCTATCCAACAATAAAAACCCGGTGATTTACTAAACAGTATAAGTTTTAATTACATCTTTCACCATATCATCATCATCATATCAGCCTTGAGACGTCCACTGCTGAACATAGGCCTCCCCATTCAACCTCCATTATACCGGTTAGAAGCGACCTGCATCCAGCGTCTCCTGGCGACCCTCACAAGGTCATCCGTCCATCTTGTGGGTGGACGTCCCACGCTGCGTTTGCCAAGCCGTGTTCTCCATTCAAGTACTTTTCGACCCCATCGGCCATCCTCGGCTCTGCGATCCATGTGGCCTGCCCATTGCCACTTTAGCTTGCTGATCCGGAGGGCTATGTCAGTGACTTTTGTTCGTCTACGGATCTCCTCATTTCTGATTCGATCACGCAGATTACATCTATGGTAAGTAAAAAAAAAATCATTTGGAAGTTAACGAGACTTCTGTCTCCTGGGTTAGTTATTATTTGTATTTGTAATGTGTTGCGACTTCGGACTCCATTTTAAACTCTTATTCATATGTAACTGTATGTAACATCCATACTTCCATACTATACTATACTAACATTATAAACGCGAAAGTAACTCTTGTCTGTCTGTACGTTACGTCTTCACGCCTAAACGGCTGGACCAATTTTGAAGAAAGTTAGTATGGTGATCATTTGAGGCCCGGAAAGGGTATAGGGTAGGTTTTATAAATATACGCAGACGGAGCCGCGGGCAGAATCTAGTGTTAAATATTTTTTTTGTATTTTCATGACTTATTTTTCTGAAATCATTAAAAAATAACCGTTACCAACTTAATTATAAATATTACGAATACATACAGTTTGTTTTTACCTTTTTTCTTTAAAAAAAGGGTTGTAAAAAAAAGGTACTGATTTTTTCTTCAGTCTGCTGATTTTTTTGTTAAATTTCTACTGCTTCCTTCAGATTTCATCTGGCAACACTATTGGTATATTGGTAATTTGGTACACAACACACCTTGTTTATGTTTCGTGTCTGAGTGTGTGATTATTACTGATTTGCAATGTACTATTAGATAAAGACTGTACGTGAGTTTCAAGTTGATCCTCGAAGTAAAAAAGGCGACAGTTGTTGGAAAAAGGATGATTTTCATGCATAGGTAAACACTTAAAATATTTGAGGTTATGTTGCCTAATTTACCTGTTTAAGTATTTATATTTTCAATACTAAGTGCGGTTTTCTTTTCTAGATTAGAGGCGTAGATAAATGAAGTTACGATTGCGTACCTTGAAGTGGTAAATGGCAATTTAAGCCTAAGAAAATACCTACATCCCTATGAGGAAGAGAGACTTTATGGAGCTTTGCGTTTGACAACGTTAATACAGCGTCGGCAACGTCAAAGACGCGTGGTGACCTAATCGAAACATTCAAGATATTGCATGGATACCACGATGTCCCGTCTCTACAAAACATATTCGTCAGGCGTACAAACAATAACTTGAGAGGACACTCATCGCCAGGCATCATTTCGTGTCCAACCGCATAGTGAGAGATTGGAACGTTTATCTGAATCAGTGATAAGTGTTTCATCTTTGAAGTCTTCTTTTAAGAAATAGACTTCATGAGTTTATGAGTTTACCAAACAACAAGACTTTATTGATTGTGCACACATCAGCTAAAACCATGCTAAGACTGCTATAAGCTGCCTGTGCAATAAATAAATAATAATAATAAGTTCCTAGGGCAGCTTGTGGCGAGCTGAATGCGAAGTGACGTCCCTTGGGTAATGGGTCCCATACCGCCCAGAGTCGGTCAGGACCCACTCTGCAAGGGAAGGAAAGTATTTAAATTTTATTCAGTACACATTAAAAGATATGACAGTCATATTTATATTTATAGAGAAGGACAGCTCATGTGTTTCAATGAAATGCTTAATAAACATTTATCTCCATGAGCTTGTATCACCAATTTAAATACTTAATATACATATAGACTATAGAGATTATGTCTTTAATTAAAAAAAAAACATTGTAGATGTGGTTTTATTTATATTCCTTCTTTATACATTCCCTAAAGCCGCACCTTAGGTTTTATGTTTTTAATGTATTGTGTATTTTACTGTTATAAATATATTGTAAAAACCTAACCTGAGAACCTAGAAGGATAAATGATAATATAATAATATTTATGCCAATGGTCTCATAGTTAAAAGTCTCAACCAACACCTAGAGACTCTCTCGCTTAAGGTTTGTGGTTGGATCAAGGGTCAGATACAGAGGGCAGTAATCTTGGACAAGGCAGGCATAGTTTGGCAGTTCCATTCTCTGCGGCCCTAACCACCGGCAGCCAGGGCCCTGCCCCACTGCCACCCTTAGGGTTTTTCATAATGTTATTATTGTTTTGTATGTTTTCGATCCATTTTTGTATTTCACTTTTATAAAAATGTTACAAAATGTAACCTAAAACAAATAAAATGAATAAAGGACATAATAATATTGTAAAACCTAACTTCAGAGCAAAAGATAAACAAAGAATAAAATAATATTTATCAGCCGGGCCTCTGCCCTGCTGCCGGAGACACCCTATGTTAGGTTTTTTTTTTAATTTTATATACACTAAAGAGACAAGATAAATAATGGATACAATATAGCCTTTATTTCTCATTATTACATTAAATGATTAAAACAATTTTATTCTTCTACAATAAAATTTCTTCTTAACTATTAATGATGGATTATTATTATTTTTTATTATATTGCTAATTATTTAGAATTGAAAAAATATTTGCACGCTTGCTTGCAAGCAAAATACACGCTACACGTGACATGAATTGTAACATCCTACATCACTGTATTTTTGCAAATAAATGTATTTGATTTGATTTGATTAATATTTTCATTGAGGTACCCAATATCCTCCTGTTCCTTCTTCCTTCCTCCTCATTTGGCCTGTTCCTTCTAAGCTCTGTCTTTGGCCTTGCGGGTCCAGGTATGACCGGCCACCTTGAAAATGTCATCGGTCCTCCGTTGTACTGCTTGCTTATCTTTGCGCGGGTGTATGATCTCGCTCCATCTATTATCAGTTATTCTTGATTTGTGACCGGCTTATCTCCATTTTAGTCTACAAGATAAATTAGCAGTTCCTTTTTCTATCTTGTTGTAAGTTGCAGCACATAAAACATGATTCTGATTTTAATATTTGGTAGGTCTTTGTCAATCCTATGATCCTTTCTATATGGACCCGTTTACTGGCAAGTTGTCTGTCTTTTAAGGTTATTTGATCGGGTATAACTGTGATTTTCCAGTTATAAATGTTGGTATCTTCATCACAATAATGTTCTTATCTGCAGCAAACATGTCTTGTAATTGTAAATTCTCTATCGGCTAGTATAATATCACCACTTTGACACTCAGACATAAGACCACTTCGTTCAACAACCATCCGTATTAAGAGTATTAGCGTGCTTCTTATAACTACTCCATGAAACTTGCTTAACTTGCTGAGAAGTTCTTTAAAATGCATTGCAGATTATCGCACTTGGTCTGAAGTCTTTAAAGCGCAGAGCGGATTCCCAGCGTTTTCTTCGTAATATATATGGGGTTCTTGGGAAAGATATGAACTTCTGTTTTTTTTACAATTCAGCTCACTGCATTGAGGCATTATTGAGAGAGTTGCACTATAGTTCAAAATAATGTGAATAAAATCCCACCAAAACCATAAATGTAAAAAAATGCGCCAAGTTCAATACAAAAATGACTGCCCAAGTGACTGCCAAATTCTATGCAAAATCCAAATACGGGGTGATTTTGGAACCACTAGCCAAATTCTAGAAGGTGTTTATGTAGGTAATGAATGTAACGATGAACAACTTTTATGGGGTCAACCCTGAAATCGCGAAAAAAAATCAGCTGTTCCATAGAAATTGTCGACATAATGTCATGACTCACCGAAATTTTCGGCGA